>CM021110.1:48969577-49173433 GCA_007115665.2 Sequoiadendron giganteum
AATGGTGGAGATTAATTGAAAGATCAACGAATAGGAAAATTTAAGATAGATTAGGAGCTAAAATTTGAATTAATGAAATGGGATAGTTGGAAGAATTAAATGAATTTATTTATTTAATTCAAGAGGATAGTTGGAGGAACAAAAAAAAATTTTTAAAAATTATTTATTTTAGAGAGAAAGATTTAATTTAAATTTAAATAAATAAATGTATTTAATTTGGAGGATTTTTAGCTAATTAAATAATTTTTAAAAATTATTTAATTATAGTGGACCAAAGATAATCTAAATTTAATTTTAATTAATGTTGGAGGGAAAATTATAAATGATAAATTAATTAAATAGTTTTAAATTATTTAATTAATATATACATTATAAAAAGATTAAGATAATTAAGTAATTAAAAAATTACTTAATTATTATGGATGAAAAGAGATAAATATTAGATTATTTAATTAATATACATAGAAGAATTGATGGGGATAATGATAACATGACAAGATGAAAATACATTAGTATTTTTAGGTGTCTACATTTTGTGCCTCTTTGAGACAATGTGTTTTATGGAATTGTTTCAAAGAAATAAGATTGATATGAAAAAAATTGTTGGTAATGTGCCCTAGTGTGCCGCAATGGACCAAGGGATGGAAGTAAGATGCTCCCTTGAGAGATTCGCCAAAAAAATATTTTTTCAATCAAACTCTTGACAAGAAGGATAAGCTAGGTCTATGATAATGATGATGGTATGATGATGATGATAGATATGTTATGGATATAGCTCTATGTGATGGTATGGCTATTTTATATTCTAGATTAATTTAATTAATGTTATGATAATAATTATAATGATGATGAATTTAATGGATAATGTTTTAATGTTATGATTTATGTTAATGATTGTGTATGCAATAAATGTGTGAATGTGATGAAATTAATCTCCACCATGGATCAAATATCAAATGAAGCCCATAAATGTGAAATTATATGGATGAGATTGTGCAAGATAGATGGACATGTGTAAAGGGAAAGATACTTTGTGTTTTGGTTATGCTATAAATAATGTAAAGAGTAATATTATTCTGATATAGTAAGTGGATATTATGCACCAAGGTATAAGGAATCAAGATGAATTTGTATCCCTTTCATGGAATTTTACTCTACAAACAAAATTAGGTTATTCTTGCTCATACTAGACATATAGAAACCTTGTTAGGACTATGTGAGAGAGTAGGACTTAGAGTATGACAATCCTAGTGTACAAAAGGTATGAGTGACCAAATATGAACAAGATATGTGTCAATGAAAAAAGATACCTCAACACACATAAGGTAAGTATTCACAATGGACATATTATAATAATGGCCCACAAACACAACAAACAACAAGGATTTCTCTCATTCATACTAGGCATACAAAAACCTTGTCAAAACTATATGGGAGAGTAGGAATTAGAGCATGATGATCCTAGTGCACAAAAGGTATGAGTGACCAAATATGCAAATGATATGTATCCATGCAAAAATATACCTCAACACACACAAGGTAAGTATTTTCCATGGTCGTATTACAAGAACACACCGCAAACACAACATACAAAAACAATGACCATGCCCCTTTCCAAGCTTCTCTAAACACACCAAGATATGAAAATATCAAGGTGGCATCAACTAAGTGTAAGAATGAGACAAAAGATAAATCAAAAAGAAAAATACCAACTGGAAAACATGTCAACAACCATGATATCTCCTTCCAAAAGATAATTTTAATGATAGATATGGTCCATTGTAGGAAATGATACATTCGTTAAGGCCTTGATATATTGTTTTCTTTAAGTAGACTTATGAGTCCAAGAAAATGATATAGATAAGCTAGGAAATAGTCTATGTAAGTGGCAGACTTAGTTCAATTGTAGTATTTTTCTTAAGATTTTCATGAAAGCTCAATGTTTTAGGTAATGCGCGTAGTTTTCTTTTGTTTGAGTGTCAAGTGTAGATAGTGTATGTGAAAATTGTTCTCTTGATATAATGACACAAGAATCCAATCCAAAACCTGGGTCAAGGGAAAGGTTCCCCCAATTAGGTATAGGTTCACTTACTATTGGATGGATCAACTAGGATAGGCTAGATGGATAGGTGAAACAACATATAATAAAAACCAAGCCATGGTAGATAGATATATGGAATGCAAATACTAGTGATGAATCTAGATGAGATGGAATGCAATAATGAAACTAGTATGTACAAACTACTATGATACCTTGAGGGTCATGCATAAAACTTCTTTAGATGAATTTCATTAATAAGCTCTTCTAAAGGTTCTCCTTCAGGTGTAGCAAGTTTATAAGCTCCATAACCATAGCTTGGTATAATGAAAAAGGGTCTTGGCCAATTAGGTTCAGAATTTCTTTTCTTGTCCCTATCTTGTTGATTCTTTTGATTCTCTTTTAGGACCTAGTCTCCAATTTTAATTTTTTGAGTTTTTATCTTCTTGTTGTAATTTTGACAAAGGAAATTCTGATAAGCTTGTAAATAATTTAATGTGTTGATATGCCTCTCATCTAATAACTCAAGCTCATTGAATCTAGATAATTGATACTCTTCCTCATCAATGATATGTTTTAAATACACACTTAAGGAGGGGAGCTCAATCTCAATAAGAAAAATGGCTTTGATTCTGAAGACTAGGGAATACATAATGGCTCTTGTAGGTGTACAGATACTAGTATGATAAGCGGGCATAAAGCAGAACTAAGTTGCAAGTGCCAATCACAACTAGCTTCGTTGGTTGATTTCTTAAGTATTTTCAATATAATTTTGTTTGAAGCCCCAACTTGACCGTTACCTTATGGGTAATAAAGAGTGGAAAAATGGTGTTGGATATGGAATTGATGGCAAATACATGAACACCTTGATTTTTTAAGGGCTTACCATTATCAATAATTATGGAAAGAGGGATAACATATATTGGATAATAAGATGATTTAAGATAACTTAGCTATTTAATTTTTGGTAATAGTGGATAATAGAACTTCTACCCACTTCATGAAATACTTAGTGATGGTAATAATAAAATTACGACCATTGGATGAGGGGGGATGGGATTTTCCTACAAGGTTGAGTCCTCATTGTGAAAAATTCCAAGGATTAGTTATGGGTTGTAACTCCTAGGTGGGTGCATGAATCAAGTCTCCATGTTGTTGATATTAATGATATTTTTTAGAAAATTATTGTGTATCTTGTTCTATAGTTGGCCTATAGTAACCAGTTCTTAACAAATTTTTGACAAGGGTAGGTCCACTAGAATGTGCCCCACAAACACCCTCATGTACCTCATGTAATGTAGTTTTATCTTCTTCCAAATTTAGACATCTAAGGAGGACACCATCAAGATTCCTTTGATATAGGGTATCACCAAAGATGATAAATAAAAAGATCAGTGAATAAGTGTTTTCTTTTGAGTACTAAATAAGTTAGATGGAAGCGTGTTGTTATGGAGATAGATACAAACTCATGATACAAAGGAGAATCAGGAATAACAAGTTCATACACCAATTTAGATTTTGGAATGTCAAAATTTGGGACTAAAATTGGCTGTACCAAGAATTCATAATGATAAGTATTATGAGGCATATCCAAGATAAATCCAATGGTAACCATAACATCAAAAACTTTGTTATTTAACCTAGGTATTTAGTTAAAAGTGATAATTGAAAAGTATTGTTTAAAACTATCTACCATCCTCTTTTAGCAGAGAAGTTTTTTATCCTTTGTTTGATAATCATCATTTACTTGTCTTATAACCAATCATGAATCTCCATAAACTTGAAGTTCCCTTATTTTCCATTGGATTGTCATTCTATGTCTACTAACCAAAGCTTCATACTCTATAATTTGTTGTTTGTGTAAGGGAAAGCTAGTCCATATGATTTTGGGATACAATCACCTTGTGGAGTAGTAAAAATAATTCTAGCCCTAGATCCATGTTCAGTGTATGAGACATAAAAATATAACTTCCACAAACTTGAAGTGTTAATGTTAAAAATTGCCTCATATGCAAATTATGAAATAAGGGGATGATCCTCACCTAAAGATGTGTCTGCAAATTGATCTATAATTATTTTTTCTTTGATAGCCTTATGATCAACATACTCAATATCAAATTTACTTAGGATCATGACCCACTTTGTTATATGACTAGTTAGAGCAACCTTAGATAATAGGTACTTTAAGGGATCAACTTTAGAGATGATATGTGTTTGATGTTAAGCATATAATGTCTCATTTTTTGTGATGCAAAAATAATAGCTAAACATGCCCTTTCTATGGGAGTATAATTAAGCTCATATCCCACCAAGGTAAAAATGGTATAATAGGTAGCTCTTTCCTTTCTAATATCATCATGTTGTGCAAGGATAGCCCCTAAAGCTCAACTATAGTGGTAGAGATATATAATAGCAAAGGTTTCCCTTGAATGGGTAGCATAAAAAATGATAGTGAAGCTAGATAATATTTTAATTGTTGGAGGGCTTGTTGACTTTTCTCATCCCATTTAAATGTGATATTTTTATGTAAAAAATGTGTAAAAGGATGACACTTGTCTGCTAATTGGGTGATTAAATGCCTAATTGATTGAAGTATACCTTGGAGGCTATGCAATTGTTTCAAATTATTTGGAGGAGGCATATCAACTATTGTTTTTACTTTGGTTGGATCCACTTCAATGCCTCTATGGGAAATAATATATCCAAGAAATTTCCCAAAATTTATACCAAAAACACACTTTTTTAGGTTTAATTTCACTTGATATTCTCCAATCTATCAAAAACTACCTCAAGCACCACTAAGTGACCTTTTCTTGCGATAAATTTTCCCAATAAGTCATCTACATAATATTCCATGATACTATGAAAAAGGTCATGAAATATTATTGTCATGTTGCCCTTTGATACGTAGCTCCAACATTATTTATTCCGAAAGGAATAATATTCCAAAAATATATACCCCAAGGACAAGTGAAAGTTGTTTTATGTTGATATTTAGGAGCGATACAAATTTCATTATAACCTAAAAATTCATCCATTAAGGATAAAATTTCATGTCCAACTGTTAAATCCACAATCATTTCTATGTTGGGTAAGGGAAAATCATATTTAGGATGAGCCTTGTTAAAGTCTCTAAAATATGTACATATGTGGATGCCCCCAGTGGGTTTGTTAATTGGAACCGAGTTAGAAATCCACTTTGGATAATCGATAGGTATAATGAATCCAACCTTTAACAACTTTTGAAGCTCCACTTTGACCAATAAGGCTACTTGAGGATGCATCTTATGAAGTTTTTGTTTTATTGGTTTTCATTTGGGAAAACCGTCAAATGGTAAAAGTTACTAATGCAAGGTCAAGACCTAGCATGTCCACATAAGACTATGCAAAATTTATACACATATTTTTAAAGAATGCCATAAATTATCCATTCTCTTGTTGTGATAAAGATGTTGCAAAATATGTGATCTTAGGGTTTTCAGTTGTAACTAGATTTATCTCTTGTGATTCTTCTATCAATATAGAGGATTTATCTTGATACTTAGACATGAAGATCAAGGTTCCCATTTTCTTCCTCAAATAATGATAGAGAGTGTTTTTCCTTATAGGATCATCTCATTATGTTTAATTATTTATTGTTGCAAGTGAGGGGTTTTGAAGTTTCACCAAAATATGCTTTCTCATCAAGTCTTATGAAAAAACCAACTTTATGATCTCCTAAAGGTATAGTTTCTCATAGTCCCATAAATTCCACAATGGCCTCATTATTTTGGAATGTGTCTAGAACCAACAATCCTTGTTGATCCCAATCTATAAGTTGAAGATAAATGAGTGAAATACCTTTATATTGTGGTGTGGAGGTAAATGATATGGCCAATAAAGTGAAAGTAAAATGATACAATAGATTAGTGATATGCACAGAGTCTTGAAATGGACCCCCTTTAGAATTTTCAACAATGGGAAAAGCTTCAACTATCTTAGGTTCAAATACATTTTTCAAGGACCCTGTTAGCTAGAAAGAGCAACAATGTAGACACCATCGATAAAATCATACCACATCTTAATGCAAAGAGCTTGCAAACCTTGATATGGAAAAGATACTATCTAGACAAGGGGTAGAATAGATGGGTCACGTCCCATCCTATAGATATATGTATAGAGAAAGATATGAATAAAAGAATGGGGATGAAGAAGAAAGAGATGAAAAAGGAATATATGTAAGAACTGTATATGAAATTTTATGTACTATATATAAGGATTATATGTAAGAAAGAAAAGAGATAGGTAGAGTATAGGGGAAGATATATAAATGTACTCTTTTGATAGGATTAATATAATGTTTACCGAAATTATATCTATATGATGTTATTTGTCATTCTATGAATATATAAGTGATTAATTAATCATTTGTCTGAACCAATTGGTGTTACCTTTATATAACTGAGTCTGGGGTATAAACTACAACACTCAAAAAGTACTTGGGGTTCAGAACCCTGGTCTATGTTTTCCCCAATTTTCTTGATAAAATACCCATACCCAAATCCTTCATTGTTATTTATATTTTCCACATATATTGGCTCTATGATTCCTTGTTCTTTATATTCTAAACTACCTTGTCCTTTATAACTCATGTTCTCGATTATACGAATGCCTTTAGGCTATATATTAGTTAGCACTATGGGTAGGTTTTATTCTTCCTCCTTATATAGCCATATAAAAATACCATCTTCTATGATTTCCTTGTCTATTTCACCCCATCGTGAAAATGTTGTTGATTTGTTCTTAACAATGACTATTGCTAAATATTATTTAGGTTTTGGTTTCCCATACAATTTTGGTGAAAGTGGAATTTGACCCACATAAAAATCTTGTTTCATGTTATACTCTCCCAAACAATTGTCATTAAATTGGGCCTTGATTTTGGTAATGGTGGTATGTTGAGAACAAGGTAGATGAATCTATGTAAGATGATGAAGGTGACGATACATGATTTTTAGGTATTTAGATATCTTTGTGATATTTTTCTTCCAAGTTTTTGTAATATTCAAAATGGCGAGGATCTCTAGAAATAGTGACTTTGACAACCTCATAGGGGAATTTTAGGCATTGATGACATGTAGATGGGACATCTTACAAATCATGTATCCATGGACAACTAAGAAGGATATTATATGGTAGATCAAGATCCAAGACCTGATAGATGGTATCCACTATAGTGGGGCCAGCTTGAATTGGAAATTTTATTGTTCTTTCAGACTCACACTCAACATCATCATAAGATCTTATGGTGATTCACCTTTTGGAATCAATGAAACCATAAAAGTATCCTAATTGTTTTACTAATAGGAGGGTAAAAATATTTAGGCCTGTTACACCATCCATCATGACTCTCTTGATTCTATGTTTTTGGATGAAGACTTCTAGGTATAAGGCCTCATTATGAGGAATTAATTGAAGGAAGATATTTTTTAATAAACAAAAAATGATGGGGAGCTGAAATGTGTCCTACACTGGCTTTAACTTGAACAATATCTATGTTATTAGGTATGAAAGACTCTTTAAGGGCCTTTTCTAAGGTTTTCTTATGTGCGGGGGATATTTTTAAGAGCTCTAAGATAGATATTTATGTTGGTATTTTCTTTAAATGATCTGAGAGGTTATAATAAAATTTAGGAGATGGGTGGATTGGTCCCCTTCAAAGGTTATCTTACTCCTCTGTATAGTTATTGCACATTCAAGATTTTTATCTAGGTTAGCTATGGTAAATACATATGAAATGGTTACCCTAATTTGAGCTATGGTATAGTCATATGAAACAAAAGCTTAATTGGTCACTTTAGGATTGCTATATTTATTTGGGGGTTCCTCCTTTCCATGTTTTGGGATAGGATATTGGAATATATTGAGATCATTACTGGTTGAAGGTGGATTTTTTATAGCAATGTCACCTTGATCTATAAGGTCTTAAGTAATATTTTTTAATTTGAAGAAATCAGGAGTCTTATGTCCTTTGGTTCTATGATACTCACAACATTCAGTCTCTTTATACCATGGAGGTTTGACTTGAGGTTCATAATTTCTTATTTTTGGTAATGTGAGAAGCTTAGCTTGGATCAATTTTTGCAAGGTTGATTCAATAGGTTCCCCTAAAGGAGTGTATTTTCTCTTAGGAGCATTATTTTATCTAGGTGGACTTGTAGGAATATTTATTGAAGTTGACAAACCAACCTCACAAAACCCAATAATCACCTGCAAGCAAATAACCTTTCATAGAGAAAAAAGATATCCAAAACAACAAAGGTGCTCTGCAAGCCTCAAGCAAAAAATGCATAAAAGAGAATGAATAATTACAAGAGATCAATCGTTAAGAAAGTAGATCAAAACCTAAAAATAAACCCTAGTGTGCACACTTTATAATTAATAAATAATTAATTGTTAATGTGCCTAGGTTTAGCTTAAGTAAATTTAAAGTGATAAGTGACTTAATTAATTAACCAATATGATTAAATTAATTAAGTGAAATAACTTATTACTCTAACACCCCCCCTTAATATGAAATTAGGGAGTAGCTAAAAACACTAAGGAAAAGATGCATGAAAGAAAAGATGGGTCCCAGTAACAAGGCCTAATCAGGTACCTGAATGCAACCGAATCTCTGTAAAGCAGAGAAAAGGAGAAAACCCAATGGGAAAAAACTGCTCTCCAAAAAGAGATGAAAGAAAAGCATGCTAAAAAAGAAAGAATTAAGGAAGGAAGGCCTCACAAGGACCCCCCAAGGATAACTTCCTTCACCCTAAGCATAGAGCGCAACTGAATATAGCGCAGTGATGCCAAAGATTTCATGAAGATATTTGCAACTTGCTCCTTTGTAGGAATGTACTCCAAGATGAGAGAACCATCTTGAATCAACTACCTGATGAAGTGCATGTGGATCTCAATGTGCTTAGTTCACTGATGCTCCACTGGATTGCAATAAATGTGAATAGCATTCTAATTGTCACACCAAAGGATGGTGGGACTACCAGGAGGAAACCCAAACTCAGTCGTCAACTGTCGAAGCCATAAAATCTCATGACTAGCTAACACTGTTGCTTGATACTCAGCCTATGTAGATGATAATGCAATAACATATTGCTTCTTGCAAGACCATGTGATAGGACCAGAACCAAGGCAAAAAATGAAGCCAAAGGTAGACTTCCGATCATTGACATCACCGGTCCAATTTGAGTCAGTGAAGCCAACAATGTGAGGGGTTCCTAATGTATAGTGAATGCCATAATGTGAAGTGCCTTGAATATACCTTAAAATACATTTGGTAGCTTGCCAATGGCTCTCATGTGGATCATGTGAGAACCTAGAGACAAGGCCAACTGCAAAGGAAAGATTAGGACATGAATGTGTCAGGTACAACAAGTTACCAACCAACTGCCTGTATAAAGTAGAGTCTACTGAAGGAGTAGAATAGGTGGAAGACAAAACAACACCTAACTGAAATGGTGTGGGGGCAGGCTTGCAATCAAGCATGCAAAATCTCTATAGCATATGAAGAGAATACTTCTACTGAAATATGGAAATTCCATCTGAAGACTGAATAACCTATAGACCAAGAAAGTAGTGTAGAAGACCAAGATCTATCATCTCAAACTGCTCCATCAAAGCTTGTTGAGCAATCTGAATCATGGAGGATGAGCTACCTATAATAATGAGATCATCAACATATAGCACAAGAATCAAAAATCACCCTCCTGACATTGAATGTACATTGTAGGATCGGAATGACAGTGTGTGAAGTGGGAGGAAAGCAAGGAGTCCATCTTCTCATACCAAGCCCAAGGGGCTTGTTTGAGACCATATAATGAACACCGAAGTCTGCAAACCAAAGAAGTGTCCTGCACAAATCCCTAAGGTTGCTCCATATAGATCTCCTCATGAAGGTCTCCATGCAAAAAGGCACTCTTCACATCCATCTAAAAAAATTGTCCATCCCTGTGAAGTTGAGAGTGAAAGTACAAAGCAAATAGAATTCATCTTGGCAACAGGAGCAAAGGTCTTAGAGTAGTCAATACCCTCAACCTGAGAAAACCCCTTCACAATAAGACATGCCTTATACTTATCAATTGAACCATTAGTTACATACTTGGTACGGTACACCCACTGCATTGAACCAACTTTCTTCCCTTAGGAAGAGAAAAAAGATCCCAAGTATGATTCTTCATCAAAGAAGAATACTCCTCATCCACAGCCCTATCCCACTCAAGGTGACATGTCACCTCTAAAAACTTATGAGGATCATTTGAAATGGAATGACTCAAAAGACTAGAACCAGTTGTATGTGCATGAGTGCGATGAGAATCTGAAGGATCTCCTGCCAAAGAACCAACTACCTCAACAGTAAAGTGAGCCCATTTAGGAAAATTTTGAGTATCTGGTGGTGGTGGGGATGGTGGATCATCATTTGCATCATCCTCAAGAGATGAAGAGGGAGGAGTAGGCAATGAGGGAGAATTTGGTGATGGAGAATCCATCTGATGATAACGCTCATCAAACTGGACATCTTGCTGAAACAATACCTCTGAAGAATTAGGATCAAACAACATGTACACCTTAACATCCTTGTAATAGCCAACAAATATGAGTGGTCAGCTTTTCCTCTCCATGGCTTTCCGCTGAGCATTGGGAATAAATTCCCAAGCCTCACTACCAAAAACTCAGAATGTAGAAACATCGGGCTTGACATGGGTCCAAGCCTCCTCAAGAGTCATATGTCATAATGCCTTATGAGGCATCTCATTCTTAATATAATCGGCACAATTGATTGCCTCTACCCAGAATGAAGAGTCCATAGCTCGTGACTGTATCATACAATTGGTCATCTCCCGTTAGGTTCTATTCTTTCTCTTAGCGACACCATTCTGCTGAGGGGTGTAAGGAATTATAAACTGATGTTGCAAACCATGCTCAGTGCAAAAATATTTGAAAGCCTGATTAACATACTCCCCCCCATTATCAATGTGAATCCTCTTGATAGAAAGTCCAGATGGCTTCTCCACAAATGTCTTAAAGATCTCAAATGAATCAAAGACATCAAACTTGTACTTAAGAAAGTACACCCATGTATGTCTAGAGAAGTCATCAATAAAAGTAAGTACATATCGGGCCCCTAAAAAGGAAGGAGTCAAAAAAGACATGAGGTCATTATGTATCAACTCCAAGGGTGCCTTAGCACGTGTGGCTCTACCCATAGGAAAAGAATCTCGATGATGTTTGGAAAGTACACAACCTCGACAAACACCATCAGTGCAAGAAATCTGAGGGAGCCTAATCACGAGTGCCTGAGTACTCATCTACTGTAAATATTTGTAATTGACATGGCCCAAACGCTCATGCCAAAGCCTGCTCATTGAGCCTGCATGTGCTATAAGAGAGGAACCTGAACTATCTAAACTCTCAAAGCCATCAAATCTATATAAGAGAGATGAAAAATCAACACTCCTAGTAGCCACAACCAAATTAGGATCATGAAGGTCTCGAATAACCACATCATGTGGTGAGAACTCAATTATCTTACCAGAGCCAGAATGGAAAATCTGATAAACGGAAAGAAGGTTTGTCGAAATATCAAGAACAACAAGTACATCCTGAAGACAACCACCATCCAATGAAATAGTACCTGAACTCTTAATTGAAAGGTGTGATGAGTCACCAACTACAATATGTGTAGTGCCACTAGGGGCAAGTGCGGTGACAAACTCATGTGTGTGTCATATGGTGAGAAGCACCAAAATCTAGAATCCAAGTGGATCCTAAAGGTAAGGCTCGTGCAAAAAGAGCATGACCTTTCCCTGTGGGTGGATAAGGCACCTGAGGTGAGGTGATATGATGCTACTACATGGACTCCTCTAAAGCCTCTAATCGTGACCTTCCTTGCCACATAAACTGCAAGGATCACTTGATTTCTTCTTAGTCTTGGAGGTAGACTCACCAGAATTTGAAGATTTAGCCTGCTTAGGATTCGATTGTGAGTTTGACTTAGACTTCAGTGGTGGTTTGGAGGAAGTCTCACTACCAATTGAATCTGTCTGCGGCTTTTGTTTCTACTTCTGCTTCCCCTTAGATGTTTGAGCTACTAGTGCTTGGTTCCTAGATCCTGAGAGAGCATCCAACTATGTTATCTTGGCCTGCTCTCGTGTTAACTGATCACAGAACACCTCAAAAGTAGGCATGGTAAATCATGCACTCAAGGCATCCATGGTAGAATAGAATGTAGAGGAGAAAATATGAAATAAACCTCTAAGTTTAAAGAGAATCAGGTAAATGCACTCGTCATTTGTTTTGTTCTTACCACAACCCTATAATAATGACCTCGGTGATTTGAACTTCATCAAGAAATCTTCAATGGTAGGATATGAATTAGGTACTAAGGAATTCAATTCCACCTCAATCTGAAGTGCTCATAACTAATTAATGGTGCCAAATAGATCATGAAACTTTGTCCACATAGCTCGAGGAGTTATGCAACCCTCTAGATGAAATAGGAGACTATCTGAAACATGCAAGGATAAAAAACCCATGGCCTCATCCATCCTATTCCTATGTTGTATAACCTTAAAAGGACGTGTCAATGGTGGTTTATTCTCACCCAAACAGGGCCATAACCCCTTTGGCATGAGGAGTCTTGTCATATGTGCCTTCTAGGTGTGATAATTGTGTGGGGTAAGACACTCAACAAAAGATGAGTACGCCATAATGAATAAGATTTTAAATGTGTTTTATGGAAGAGGTTTCTATTTTTTTGATGTAAAGTACAGAAAGCAAGAAAAAAATACCCCCACAACACAAAAACCAAAACCCTAGTACAATGTTTAAAGTTGAAAAATGAAAAAAAGAAAAATATGCTTCAAACAATACTCTATGTACCTAGTAAATTTTTTGATGAAATAAACTATATATCTGAGGAGAACACTCGAACACCTTTCCAACGCCTATTCGTTTGCACAAAACGGAGTCCGGACGCAAAAGTTACACCCCCCGGAGTGCAAAAACCATCTTCTAAATTTGACTGGAAAAAATGATATCAAAATGGAAAACTCACAAAATCAAACCTACACCATTGGATGGTTCCCAGAACCAGCTTTTCGATGCCTATTCATTTATGAAAAATGGAGATCGTATGTCCATTTTACACCTGATTTCGTGAAACACCTCCAAAAAGGCCAATAAGCCTTAGGGCTAAAAAAATTGGCCCCTGGTCGCATGCAAGACCAGTTGCTGGTGGTTGGGGCTGAGGCTGAAGCCCTTAGTCACCAATGTGACCACTGCAGGGTTGAAGAGGTTGTTGGGGGTTGGGTGCTTAGCGCCCAGTTACCCACGTGACCTTAGGTAGCGGAGATAAGCCCTCGGGGGCTGCACAGTCAGCGGTGGCAAAAAGGTGGTGCCGCTTGGGGTCCGCCGCTCCTAGTGGCCGTCAGGTGGTGCGGTGGCGACGGTGTCCTTCTAAACTAGAGGTGCGGGTTTTAAAGCACTTTTTAACACTTCTTAATTTTTTTATTTTTTATTTTTTAAATGTGTCTCGAACTGTGTGCCCTAGGGCCGTACAACCTTGGGGCTAAATTATTTTTTCCTTTTTTTCAAATTGCTCAGAAATCGACCAAATGATAGGCATTCCTAGGGTTTTTGGCTACTGCAAACACAATGGTGACCTCAGTTTGGGCCCCAATTCCCAGAAAAATTGCTACCCCCAGATCTTGCAAAAAGATGCCTGGCTTGAAACCCTTGCACTTAACATTCACTGTAAGGCAATATCCTTCAAAAGATGAATAGGCAACTACAAATCTGAACCTATGATACCATGTTGAAGTTGACAAACCAATCTCATAGAACCCAGTAATCACCTGCAAACAAATAACCTATCACATAGAAAAAAGATATCCAAAACAACAAAGGTGCTCTGCAAGCCTCAAGTAAAAAATGCATAAAAGAGAATGAATAATTACAAGAGATCAGTCCTTAAGAAAGGAGATCAAAACCTAAAAAGAAACCCTAGTGTGCACACTTAATAATTAATAAATAATAATTATTAATGTGCCTAAGTTTAGCTTAAGTAAATTTAAAGTGATATGTGACTTAATTAATTAACCAATATGATTAAATTAATTAAGTGAAATAACTTATTACTCTAACAATATTAACAACTTGATTGTTTGTTTCTATTTTTATGATAGGTTGTGGTTGAATGTTTTGGACTACTTTTTCATCCACCCCACCATCATTGACAATGTTCTTGTTTTCTGTCCAAATCCTAGGTTTATCATTAGATGTTGTGATTGAGGGGTTAACTTTGTTTTCCTTAAAAAAATACAAGAACCTTAGCAATGAGAGATTTTTCAACATTCATACCCCTTTCAATTACCTCTCCAAATGTATTATTACCTTGAATTTTCAAGTGAAAGGTAATCTCTTGGGCTAAGTTTTGAGTAAAAATATGAAGTTATTTTTCAAGGATAGTATAAGGAATTTTACTTTTTGAACTTCTCCATCTTTGTAGAAAAGAAGAAAATGTTTCCCTATTTATTTTTTTGGTGTTGTAAAGGTTAGACATGGAAGTTTCATGTTCAATGTTATATGAAAAGTGGTCAATGATTTTTTCTTCCAACTTATGGAAGGACTTGATCCCATGAAGCAAATGTGAAAGTCGCTCAATTGCTTGACCTCCTAGGATTATAGGAAAGAGGCACATTAGATATGTATCATTGTGAGAACCCTCAAGAAAATCTATGTAAAATTCTCTTATATGATCACTTGGATCACGGTATCATTTGTAATTTTCAAACAAGTAGGCATTTCAAAGTTTTGAGGAAAGGGTATAATGCTTAGAGACTTATCAAAAGGATAGGGGAATATGTCCTCTAGTGTGTATGTCTTCTTATTGTTTGTGTTTACCATTTCCATGTTATCTATATTTTGTTGTAACTCTTGACTTTGTTATACCAAGACATTTGTAGGTGTTAATGGAGGTACACTTGTGGGAATGTGTGCGGAAAAGGCTTGTTGATTTTGCAAGGTATTGTTGAGGAAGTGAACCTTGTGGAATATAATGTTGAGGTTGCCTTGGTGGAATGTAATGTTGAGGTTGACTTAGTAGAATGTAATGTTGAGTTTTATGTAAATAAATTGTTTGGGTAGGAATAGGCATATTTTTCATGTTTGCATTACCCATATTTAGATTGACTTGAGAAAAGGTAGGTGATGGTCTAGATGTAAATTGATATTGTGTCTCTTTATATCATCTTCATTCAACTTTTGATGTTTGAGGTTGAGGTTGTGATGTGTACATAAAGGTGGGAAACACTTTGTCCAATTATGTTGGGGTAAATTTTGTGATGGGGTTAATTTGTCAACTTGTGATGGGCATATGCTTATCATTGGCGTGTTAATTTGACTTGCTTCTCCCAAAGTATGAGGTGTATTGAAGGTTATGATATTATTCTCTTTGATAAGGTGAGCGGTTAGTTTAGCACCTTGTTAAGCTAACATTTGAAGTTAATAGTTGGCAAGAAAGAGCAATAGCTTAGACACCACCAAGTAAATCCTACTGCATCTTGCCATAAAGAGCTTGTGGACAATAAGATTAAAAAGATAACATATAGGGTAGGGGTAGGATAGATGGGTCACATCCCATCCTATAAATATATGTATAGGAAAAATATGAATAGAAAAGTTAGAAGAAGTGTATGTATTGATATATATGTATGAGATTATATGTAAAAAGGTATATGTATGAGAGAATATACGTAAGAACATAAGAGAAGATATGCAGAGTATAGGGGAAGATATATGATAAATGTATATATGATGTAAAAGGGGATATGAGGAGATATGAATGTACTCCCTTAAAGATAATAATATAATGTTATTGTAATTCTATCTACATTGTGTTGTCTGACATTATGCTATATATGTTTAAGTAATCAATCTTTTGTTTGATTCAAACCATTAATCCCTTTATATAAATGAGTCCAGGGTATAAACTACAACACTCAAAAATTACTTGGGGCTTAGAACTTCGATCTGTGTTTTCCCCATTTTTCTTATGAACATTGGTTCCATTGTTGAGACCTTGATTAGGTTGTATAAAGGTTAGTAATTCCCATAATTTTAATTTTAAATCAAACATAGAAAAAGAAAGAAAAACTAAGGAAGATATGAAAACCTATGGAACTATCCTCTTGGTGTCTACCCTATGAGAGGGGCTTAGGCACCAAGGGGATGGAGAATGGAAAGGGGAGGATTTTGAAAGGGGTCCTTGAAGAGATGTGACCAATAAGAAAACTTATCAAATAAATACCATGGGAATTAATAAAAGGACTAATGTAATTCCAAAACAACCACACCCATGGCAAAATGAGATAAGAAAAACACAAGAGAGGTTAGAGAACAAATTTAATTAGCAAGAAAATTGAACATGACAAGCCCAAATGGAGAAGAGATAAAACAAAAATAGATTGTTGAAAGAGAGGAAAAACATCACAAAAGAATGGAAATTGCAAAGAAAATGAGAATTGAGTGTGCTAATGAGGGTGCTACTGAGCACACCAAAGAGGGTGTTTCCAAAGGAAAAGAGAAATAAAATAAAGAAGAATGGAAGACCTCGAAGAAATCAAATTTATGCTAGGAAAAATAAAGATAACTCATAACCAATTTAAAGAGGAAAATTTATGGATTATGGAGAATCTAGAAGATTGTTGTTAGGACCCTACAATAACATAGAGACTCCAATCCCATTGTAACCCTCCAAAATTCCTACCATTAGACCAATCTATCAAACTTGATCATCAATTTGGATGATAGATTTACTAAATTTTTTAAAACTCTGGAGAAGGATATATCTATTCAAGTGGAATATTTAGAAGAGATAGTTAATAGAAGTAATAAGGAAATTGAAGAAGCATGAAATAAGAAAAATTGAAGATATCAGATTGAATTTGGGTAAGGAGTTATATTCACTAACAAATAAAATTTCATTAACAAATAAGAAAGTGAAATGATATCTTGAGGAGTCACAACCCCCGAAACAAGACCCATCCTCTAAGCCACATAAGAACAATTCATAGACCCTAGATGGAGGTCTACATTCAAATATTTGAATAGCTCTATTGAACACTTCTGTCAATTTCTCCTCTAGTCTTTTCAACTCCAAATTCTTAGTTTCATTCAATATTTGCTTCTCTTTTTCCCAGTTTTCTTTTTCCTGCTTGAATTGAGTAGTAATTTTCATCAATTCAAAGCCCAAAGACAAAGTAGTATGGTCAGTTGGTGTTCTTACAATAGGGGTTTGTGAATTCAAATTATTTTTAATTCCCTTTGTATCTTCGGCCAATTTCGCCAATACATCCAATTTGTTTCCATGGCCATAAGTATGTACTCTCTCTTCCAGCTCCTTGCTTCTCATTTCCTTTTCTTTGTCTTTTTGTTCATACTCCTTTACCTATTATTCCAATTTCTTTATCCTATCTAAGGCTTCTTGAAGTTCCTTCCTTATGTTTTTATCCTCTAGCAACTCTTTTTCTTCTCCAAAATTCAAACCATCATTGTCATCACCTATGGCATCAAAAACTTCTCTAAGAGAGTCACTAGGAACTGTTCTTATAATCTTCTTGGCAATGAAGATATATTCTGAATCCGAGTCGAAGGAGGATGATATGTATCTACCATCAATGGAATATAATGTTGTTGCACCCCAACCTTTCCAACCTGAAATGGTTCCTCCATATCTCTCTTCTCAATGCTATGCCTTCTTATCCTTCCTAAACGTCGGGGAGTAGTGGTTTCCTATGAAAATTTACTCTCCTTTCCTCTTTTACTCCCCTTCTTCCTGCCTTCATCTTCTTCCTTTACAACATTCTCCTGCTTGTCAACTCCTTTCTTCTTTCTTTTCCTTTTTGAAGATGTCGACATAGTACTTCTCCTAACCCTAGGGTTTTTGGAAGATGAAGGTTCCTTTGCTACCTCAGTCGACACATCATGTTTCTCAGTCCTACTTTGGCTACAAGTAGGTGAAGCAAATAGTGCAATAGGGGAATATTCTCTTTCAAGTTCATCATGCTTCAAGCCAACTTCTGGTTCAGGCTCAAGTAAGGGCTTATCTTATGCTTCAAGTGCCTCAAGTAATTCAGTGATTTCTTTGTAGCCCTTAAAAGCATCCCAATCAACCTGGGGATGTTATATTCTCAAGCTTCTCTTAAACAATAAAGTTATTATACAATGATGAATGTAGTATCGGTCTGTTTCCTCTGATATTCAGAGGCCATTCTTTTTAGCATGTTGCATAGAAAATTGGGTATATTAACTAATTGGTCATGGCGTAAATGGTTCAACAACTTGAAATGAACAGTATATAATAGATTGTGGCGGCCATCACAAGTAAGATATTTGATAATATAAGCAACACATTTTCCCCAAAAGAATGGAAGGGAAAGTCTTTTAGTACCTTATGAGGTCGAATCTAAATTTTCACCCCATTCACAAAATGCTTCCCTCGTTGCTACCACATTAGCACGAGTTGGGTACTCAGAGCTTGTGTGAGGTAACCTTGTTACCTGAGTGATTTCCATATTTGATCCATCCACCACCAATCCCTTTACCGTTGATTCATCATACTTTAGCGTGGCTACAAAATCCTTGACCATTTCTTTATCATATTCTGTCAATTTCAAGAAATAGTCTAACCATCATACTTTGGTGAAAAGAGGTATAACCATCATATCCTCTAATATTTCTTTCTGAGCAGATGGTTCTCTACAAATTACATCACCTCCCATTGTTTTGTTGATTCTTGTAACCTTTTAAGAATTCAAATCCCTCAAATTCAACTCCACCACCCAAAATCCCTCAAATTCGGTTGCTTCTCCAATGGCTTCTCTATACCCAATACTCGCAATCCCCTTTATCTCAATTCAATATAGTATCCAAAATCTTATACCTTAGCTCATCTTAGGAAGGAATCACATTTATCATAAACACAAAGAAGATTTTTCTAGTTTAAAAGGGTAGTATTAATGTAATCTGACAAACTTGGGTGGCAAAATCAAAACAAAATTTTATAACAATGATACCCCTCCACCCAACTTAAAGTGAAGTGAACACACTTCATACAAGATTGGGTTAGGGTGATAGGATAATTATGAAAATGAAGGGTGATTAAATTCGCATGCATAATTTAAACAATAAATAATAATGAATGTACGAAATGAAAGCTAGCTTTAATCGTGCGAAGTTACCTATTATACGTGCAAAATGGAAATCAAATCTTGGTGTAGCTATGAGCTGAAAGAGCACATATCACACCGTACAAGTGATGTGATGTGCATTGATTGCATAGGAGATGATGAAAAGTGGCAGTTGTACCAATGACATGTGCTTTACTGGGAAGTAAAGGACACGTGTTTGGTATAGAATATTTCGTAGGAAAAATAATTTGATTCCGCCAAGTGATTGTAGCATGCATGTACTAGGTATTGCTATAGGTACTCCACACTCAGGGCCTAACTAAAAGTATACATAACAGGTCCCGCCGAAAATAGGTCCCAATAAAAACAAAGTACAGGTCCCTCTGAAGGTAGAATAGTGTCATTATGAACATCGTGTGGTGTGTGCATGTGATTTAAAACATGGAAAATTAGGCCTGGGTAATTCTAGAGGTGGAGTTGTGTAACTCAACCCCTATACTACCAGACATGGTGGGTAAGTCATCTCTTTTTGGATCATTATGTGGAACATCAGCCTGTAAATCATCATTCTATGGAACACCAACTAGTGGATCAGATCTAGAATCAACTAAACTATGCACACCATACTCATCCATTAGAGATACAATGAAATCATCATGCTCAAGTAATTTCTTGTATAGCTCGAGTCTATGACCATTAACCAAAAGTGAAAATTTGACCTCATTAATAGTCTGTAGTTGTACTGCACCATTAGGAAATACCTTTTGTATTTCATAGGGTCTGAGCCATCATGACTATACCTTCCCTAGAAAATGTTTATATCTGGAATCATATAGAAGTGCCCAATCACCTATAGCAAATTCTTTAGTCTTTATGTACTGGTCATTCCATTTAATCCTTTGTTTTTGAACAACGTCTGTATGGTGCAATTCCTGCAATCTGATTTCATCCAATGCATTCAAATGTTGCAACCTTTCTTTCTAAGATTTTGTCAAGTCCATCCCTAAATCAACTACTGTACAGAGAGTTTTTTATTCAAACCTTATAAGTAACACTGTTGTTTTACCATAAACCAACTCATAAGGAGTAAATCCTATAGTTGTCTTCCAGGTAGTTCTTTATACTCAAACAATTTCTAGCAATCTAGATACTCAATCTCTTCTATGAAGTTGTACTATTTTTTTCAATATGTTCTCAAGCTCCCTAATTATAACTTCAACTTGTCCATTCGCTTGAGGATGATATGGGGTAGATTTCTTGTGCCTTATCTGATACTCTTTCACTAGCTAAGCTATGAGGTCTGATGTGAATTGTTGCCCTTGATCAGTTACTATCTCCTTAGGAACACCATACCTAGTGAACATTTCCTCATATAAAAACTTTACAACATTACCATCTCTGGTAAACTGCAATGCTTTGAATTCTACCCATTTGGTTAAGTAGTCAATACATATCAGTATATATTCTTTGTTATTTGAAGTGGGAGATATAGGTCCAACAAAATCAAGCCCCCATTTTTCAAAAGGAGCCAATGCAAGTTGGGGCTACAAAGGAATTTCATCACTTCTTGTAGGTCTCCCCATTCTCCGGCATCAATCATAACTTCTAGTGTACTTAACAAAATATTTGTGAAGGGTTGGCCAATAATAGCCTGTTGTTAAGATTTTGAAAGCTATCCTCTTAGCTGAAAAATGTCCACCACAAAGTTCATCATGACAAGCTTTCATTATATCAAACACTTAATTCTCCCTAAGACACCTTCTCATAATGTTATTTGGGCCAATGTAGAATAAGAATCTAGAAATCCAGGAATAGGGAAAGCACTTATGAACTAGTTGTCTTTTCTCCCTAGGAGAGAAATAAGTTGGAATTTTCCCTATCACCAAGTAATTAGCTATATCAGCATACCATGGGGTGTGTATATTTAGCGCAAATAGATGCTCATCAGGAAAAGAGTCATCAACTACCCCTTCAGCTAATTGAGTAGGCAATCTGGAGAGGAAATCAACAACTACATTAACTTTTCCAGGTTTATCAACTATTGTGATGTCAAACTCCTGCATCAACAATAACCACCGTAAAATTCTTCCACCTACCACTGGTTTATTCATCAAGTATCTAGCTGTTGTATGATCTGTGCGTATGAATACTTGATAACCAGTAATGTAGTGTCTGAACTTGTTAATGGCATAAATAACAACAAGCATTTCTTTTTCAGTCACTGTGTAGTTCAATTATGCTCCCTGGAGGTTTTTGCTAATATAATATATGGCATACTCCTTAAGCCCCTCTTTCTATCTTAGGACAACTCTAATTGCAAAGTTTGATGCATCAGTGTGAATGTGAAATGGCAATGTCCAATTTGGACCTCTTAAAACTGGTGCATTAGTCAAAGTTGCTTTCAACTTTTCAAAGGATTGTTGATAGTCTGGACTCCACTCAAATTCAATATCCTTTGACAACAAAGTAAACAAAGGAGCAACCATTTTACTGTAATCCCGAATGAATCTCTAGTAATAATTTGCATGTCCAAGAAAGCTTCTCACATCCTTTGGTTTCTGAGGGACTGGCAGTGTAGATATAATCTCAATCTTCTTAGAGTCAACCTGTATCCCTGCACTAGAAATAAAATGTCCCAAGACAATACCCTTTTTCATCAGTATAAAATATTTCTCATTGCTCAATGATAATTTGTTTTCAATGCATCTTTTCAAGATTGATTCTAAATTTTGCAAAGTTGTATCAAATGTTTCACCATATGTGGTGAAGTCATCCATATAAATCTCCATCTTATCATGTGCAAAATCAAAAAATATACTAAGCACTGCTCTTTGAAATGTAGTTAGAGCATTGCATAAACCAAAAGGTAAAACAAAATATGCATAGGCACCCTAGGGATAGGTAAACGTGGTCTTATCTTGATCTTTAGGGGCAATCTTAATTTGGTTATAACCACTAAAACCATCATGAAAAGAGAAAAATTTCTTCCTTGCCAAAGAATCTAAAACTTGGTCAATAAATGGCAATGGAAAATGCCCCTTCCTGGTGGCCATAGTGAGTTCCTTGTAGTCAACACAGACTTTCCATTTACCACCCTTTTTAGGTACTATGACCAATGGTGAAACCCATTGACTATCTGAGATAGGGTATATGAATCCTACATTCAAAAGATTTTGTAGTTTTGTTTCCACAATTTCTCTAAGGGTCGGATTCATGTGCCTTTGTGGTTGCCTTATGGGCCTATAGCCTTCATTGATGTAAATCTTGTGCATGCATAAGGTAGGATCAATGCCTTTCATATCACTGTAATCCCATAAAAACACTGTTGCATGTGCCTGCAACACTACATGTAAGGATTTTTGTTGTTCATCAGTCAACGCATTATTAACATTCAACATCTTTATGTGCTTGATCTCTAATTATATAGACATGTCTTGTACAGAGGATAGATCAAGGCTGAGTATTATTGGTAAGCATTGCCAGGGCAATAAAGTATGCATAATTTGGGATACTTCTTGTGTGGAGCTGGTAGGTATTATGCTTTCCAAAGGACCATGTAAGCAAGGTAGACAACCCTGCTACTGTGGGTGCCTTCTACAATCATTTTGAATGATATGAGAAATCAACTTATCATCATCTAGAATATCAAGTAGAGGGCTAAGTTCAATGGTCATTAAGGTTGGCAATGAGTAGTTATCCTCATCATCCAGATGTGGCCAAATGGTCTGCTCAAGGTCTTGACGTGGTTGATTAGGTGGATAAAGTATAGGTTTTTGGTTACAGTTTCATTGGATATATGATCATTTTGCCTGACCTACAACCTATAAATGCATCGGTTGTGACTAACCAAGGTCGACCTAGGATTAGTGGATAACCAACAATATTAACTTTGGGATGAAGTACTATAAAGTCAACAGGGTAATCCCAAGAATCTAATGCAATTACAAGGTCCTCAATAACTCCTTCAGGCTTAATCGTAGACCTATTAGCTAATTGTAAAACTGTCTAAGTAGGCCTAAGATTGGCTAACTATAGTAGTTGCATGGTTTCCTTGGTCATCACATTAATTGCAGCACCCAGTTCTATCAAGGTATTTTTAATAAGGGTCCCATTGATTTTAATGTCCACAACTAGACTACCAGGATCTGTATATTTAGGAATAGTTATATTTCCCAACATTATATTAGCAAGGTTACCCAAAAGATGGACTGTTTGTGGGTCCTTTCTTTTCCTTCCTAGCTTTTGAATGTAGAGATCCCTAACAATCTTAGTGTAGATAGGAATATCCTTAATAGCTTGGATTAAAGGAATTTTAATGATGACATCCTTTAACTGGCTTAGAAGGTCTATTTTATCCTGAGTGTGTTTTTGTTGTATAGCCAAATATTCAGGGAATGGAGGCTTTAGATGTAATGTGGTTTGGAGCCCTTGATTGGACTAGGATTCCAAAGGTTGGTTATTTGAGGCTTCCTTTATAGGTTCTTCATCTTCTAGTTTTGTAATTTTGGGAGATGAATGTCTTGCAAGTTGCTTCCCTGATTTGAGATGAAGGTTACTCACCTCTACCCCATAGGTGGGATATTGGACAACTTCATTAGTGTAAGCCTACTGAACAAGCTTAGTGTTAGGATTTGGTGTAGGTTGGGCGGGTATCTGAGATGGTTTAGGCAACTGAGACTAAGGATTTGATGGTGGCATTAAAGCTTGATGTTGAGGTGGAGAAGGTGGTAGCATAGGCTACTAGTAATTCATATGTTGCTGCCATGGTTGACCTTTCTGCCACTAAGGCTGCCATTTATTTTACTGGTTTGGCCACTATTGATTATAGTTGGAACCTTGAAAGTTTTGTTGTGGCCATGGGTTTGGTGGCCATTTCCAATTTGGTTGGGCTTGAGGCCACTGTTGAGGATTCTACCACTAGTTTTGATTTATTTTCCAGGGTTGGGTATTCCAAGCAGAAAAGTTTTGGTTGCCCAAAGGGAAAGATGGATTAAAAGCAAGGGGGTTTGGTGGCATACATTGTCTCTGCTGCTAAGGCCTCCTTTGTGCTATGTAGAAAATTTTTTCATTGTCTCCTTCCATTTCCTGGAAGTCTAGTTTCTCAATCTTTTCTTGTTGGATAGTGGCCACTCATTTGCACTTACAACTAGCTTTCCTCTACCTACAGTTAGAATAGTACTTAGTGAGCATGGCTTTTTCCACCTCTTGCTTCTTCTTGATATGGAGGGTGTCCAACTGTGTTTCCAAATGACTGATTATATCCTACTTCATGTTGGACAACAAATTGTTGATTTCAACTATGGAGACCCCATTAGAGGACTTACTTGTGATGGATGATCTCTCCCCTCTTGGCTTTCTGGAAAGTGTCTTGAATAATTCCTACAAACTTTACAAATATCTTCAAATGGACCTGTAGAAATTTCTCCTCCCCCACTAAGGTTGAGAGCATCCATGCATTCTTCATTAATTCCCCTTAAGAACACTAATTCAAGGGATTCCTTTGATAGTTTATGTTGTGGGTTCTTCTTCAAAGCAAATTGAAATCTTTCTATATAATCTTCCAACAACTCATCCTCTTTTTGAGACATTGAGAAGATATCATATCTTCTCTAGTCTAATCCTCTACAATAGTCCTTGTATTTCTCCAAGAACTTTATTTTCATTGTGTCCCAATTTGGAACAACATCCTTGCCAAGCCCCATAAACCATCAGAGAGCAACATCCTTAAAAGTAGCTAGTGTATACACATAAAAATGGTCTGGGACACAAATTAATTAAATACTAGCTATTTAATTAATGAATCTTAATTCCTCTACTTATAAATAAATTCCAAAATTTATTTATATAGTTTATTTCTTAATTCTTCCTATCTAAAATCATTTTCCTCTAGATTTAATTAAATAAACAAATTTAACTAATTTTTTTTATTTGATTAATTCCCCTCTCATTTAAAATTGAATTCTTAATTCAATTTTGTCACATTTCTACATATTCTTCTAACTTCCCTCCACCTCACCTACCACCTCACCATGTGTCACATGAATTTAGATATTTGTAATTTGTAAAATGATAATTTCCATCAACAACCTACAAAAATTTTGAAACCACCTTGGACACATGGCTTCTCCTTCCCTTTGATTGTCTTCAACACTTAGCAAAGTGTTCTATTAAAGGGAACCACCTCCATGATTCTTTCTAACCTCTTTGTGCTCTACTGTTGATCCCCCAAGATCACAATCCGGACCGTCCATCCTTGCCACCTCATCCCAGGCTTGGAAAAATCTATAAAAGGGAGCTCATCCTATAACTTTTCAGGAGACAATTGGGATAAACTTATGCTGGACAAATTGAGAGCAATTGAGAGTTTGCATTTTCATATAGCATAGTTATCATGGCACTTTTACTTTGGATCATTTTAGTATTGCATTAGATTTCATTGTTTTTCATAGTATTACATTAGAATTGCATCATTAATCCTAGTGTCATCATACATAGCAACACTTTTCTCTTCCATTCAACATTTAAACTTCAAAAACACAAAAGTATAGTGATGTAGGCATGTAGTTTGCATTGCACAACATCTTTTCATTTCTTAGGTTTTCATCTTTGTAGATTCATGTGCAACACTTAACTAGATCTAAGAGCATGAATTCAAAGGTCCTTAAGACTAGAGAACCATGGAATGATTTGAAGGGATAGCAATAGCAATTTGGTTTTGTTATTTCAATTCCTTTTATGTAAAACATTTCATGGATATGTGTGTTGGGTTTTTAACTGTTATTCCCTTCTCCACTACTTTTCACACACAGTTGGAAAGAGCTTGAGTCGGTGGGCATCAATAATGTAATCATAACTTTTGCACAAAATATCAAACTCAAAGAGAAAGGTATATGGGTCCTTTGTTACCATAAAATATTGGTAACGTTGATGGTCGAATTTTTTCAACATAGTAGCTCTAGCTTGGTCGGCAATAGGGAACTCAAAGGTACCATGCTTTGGGTCATCCCCTGGTGCATCCCCCATTGTTCGGAAGGTCCTTACAGTAGTTGTGGAAGATGATGATGAAGAAGAAGATGGAAAGGTTGTGTCCACTATTTCAACAATCTTCATAGTATATTCAACAAAACCACCAATATCTTCTCTATCTCGGATGTCAGAAGGGATGAATCTTCGCTTGTTATCTCTTCGCCTCTATATAAGGTATATTTGTCTTTGTATGGAAACGACCCTACACAATGTTAGTATATTCTATGTTTTGTTTTGATGATGAAATCTATCAATTCTAAATGCAAAAATAGAAAATTAACTATAAAAACTTGTAAAGACAAGCCTATAAAGGTAGCACCATCCCCAATAATGATGCCAAAAATCTAGAGGCAAACCAATGTGTTATGGACTTGGTAAATTTTACACAATTCAGGGGTGTGCCAAGCTGAACAGTCCTTTTGACATTGCTAGCCTACATTGAATTATCAATCAAGGAGTGCAAAATTTTGATGGCACAACACTATATGTGCCTTCACGGGCTTATATCAACCTAAGTTACTCTATACTAAACTATTCTACTTTGTTGGAAATTGACAAAATCTTAAAATAGTAAAAGTGATTACATAGTCTAGTGGCTACGAGTACCTGTAGCATAAGTTGTAGGTGACTGTTTAAAATCTACGAGTGCAAAACTAATCCAAAATTGCTTAAAACAATAAAATGACTATTCCTAATCTCCGAAGAACTATGATTTATCTTTGTTCATAAACAACTACAATCTTAACTAACCATAAACCATTCTACTTGCATTACACGTGTAAAATAATGGAAAACATAATTATTGAGAATGCATAAATAACAAAGAAATAATTGAAGTGAAGGAGAGTACCTGAGTGGCCAGCTCAGACGACTACTTCACTTAACTAAAAACTAGTACTAATTGAGATCCTCATGCATCCATAAACCATATAACCGAATTCATTGGATAATGCTAGATATTAGACAAAATCCTTCTAGCAAATTTTATTTCATAATATCAATGTAACAACATATCTTTGAATAACTGAAAAACTAGAAAACTACCAATTATTGGTATAGGTAACAAAAATCAACTAACTAAACTATGAACTCATCCCCTGGCTTTATACAAAATGGGGAGAGTCTTATTTGAACTAACTAACTAACTGCAATCATAAATCTCATTCCTAGATATGAGAAAATGGAAGAATGATTGACTTATTCATCTAACTGAAAAAAGAAAGAGAGACCTATTTGAACAAGGACAACTTGCAGTTGAAACACATAGAAAAACGTCCAACATTCAAAAACACATATCTTCTAGCATTTATTCCTTCCATAATGACCATGCTTAGCCCAAAGCTTCCTGCATTTATACAGCTTGAACTTCATTAATCCCATGTTCTGCTACTTTAGTACTTGCTACAAATACTCATTCCTTATCACCACGTATAGAGATGCAAGGAGATTAATCCACATACATACATATGCAACTAACTACCATAATTAAATCACAGTATTTCATTCATACACATATATTCGTATTTAAATCATGCAATGCTACAAGTATTTTCACCATATTCATTTCCACAAAATGGGTTAAAGGTTGCAAGGTATGTATGAAAGGATAACCTATTATGGAATTTTTATCTTAAAATATACTTTAAAACCATAGGTAAAGTGTCTTAAGAGTATATGAAAAGCAACAAAAAGATACTAATAACTAGACCCATCATTGGTGAAGGTCTATGAAAAAGTATTTAAGTCTACTACAAATTAGAGGAACCTCTAATAGAGCAATAAAAGATTGAATGGTTCATCTCTGGAATACATAAAGATTTAAGAGAAGCCTTAGATGGGATCATATTTAATACTTGTATATACTTGATCATAATGGCATACCACATAGAAGCTCAGACAAGGTGCAGACCCCAAAAAGATGGCATAAAGGAGAATCTTAAGAGATTGCAACCGGTGGTAGAGCAACTAAGCATACAAAATGGAATTTTGGAAAGAGAAGAAGAAAATAAAGGTAAAGATATTTGGTGTGAATATTGTTCAAGGGAAGGTCATATCTAGAATGATTTCCCTAAAGCCCAAGGAGAAAGAATTGCAGTAACATTACATGTAGAATTGAAAATGGTACTGACCAAAACAAATCCATTCTACTACATAATTTTCTAGGAATGGGATAGTCACCTCACTGAGGACTATCCTACAAACCAATTTCAACTTTGAAATACAATGTCATAACCCAATTTCATTACATATTTATTTAAATATGGATTATTGATGAAATTCAATTAAATATTAAATGGAGATTCTGGAATATTTGAATGTTGAATATAAGGAGTTGACTGATGCTGACTTTGTGAATTTCTGAAAACTATTTTATATGTCATCAAGAATTGAACGTTACTGATCAATTTGCAAGTGCAAGTGTGTGCAGTTATAAGGTGACAAATTGAAGGACAAGAGCACAGTTGAAGTAGGATTGTTTAGCCAGATCGAATGATAAGCTAGTTGGAATCTGGGTGCACACACCACAATGGCACAATGACTGGCATTTGATTGAGTTGCATATATAAGAAAACAAAAAAAAATTGATTTGAATTGTTTTAGTGCTTGCAAATAAATGGTTAGTAGATTTAATTTTCTATTCAAACGTTGTGATTTGAAGGATCTAAAAACGAGCATTGTAAAGAAAATTCTCTTCTTTAGTGTAGATATATATATATATATATGTGTGTGTGTGTGTGTGTGTGTAAAGAACCTTGAAATGAAAATTTCAAGTTCCTTACTTAAAATGATAGTGTATGGAACATTTAAGCCATTCCAAACAAGCAACTTGTATATGAATGTTTTATTTAAAAACATATATATATATATATATATGTATATTTACGTGTATGTAAATCGAACACACACAAATATATTATATATATGTATATATAAATACATATATATCTATACATATATATATAAATACATATATCTATACATATATATATATATATATATATACATTATTTGAATTTGAATTGAAATTAAGTTGATAATCGATGCTTTAAGAGTTGGACTGTGGAAAAATCAATGAAGATTACAAGGCAAACCCACGATAGTCGTAGCCTGCCCAATAATAAAACAATGTTCAAATTAGGGACCGACGACTATGGCAAGAAAAAGCCATAATGATAGTAATCAACCACATGCAAAAGTGTGGTTACCATTTTTGAATGTAGGATGGTGGTAAAAGCAGGGGATCGATTTGGATGAAATCGACAAGTAGTGAAGAAAAGCAGAGAAGAGGACGTAGGGGTGGAGAAAATTTGAGGAAAGTCTCATAAAAAAGCACGACCATAGATGTAACTCGACTTTCTTTGAATCAATATTGATTTCACTCTTAATTTTCATGTAAAGAGTTATTATCACTGCATTTGTTGAAACTGATAGCAAAACATCTTGTATATTTGTTGTTTGTGTGTATGTCTCAGCTAAGCCAATGGCGCAATGTAGCGACCACCTTCTGGGGATCACAAGGCTACAATTTGCTTGTTTAAGCATATTCAATGGAGCCTAAACGACTAGCCTTTTGTGCTAGACCAAGTCAAACCCCTCTTTAAAAGCGACTATGTGATAGTTCGCATGCCAATGTAAGCCACATCGTGGCTATCAGAATAATGTATTTCGATAAAATGTGTATCCTTTGGAGTTGGAATACTGTAGAGGTTCGCATATTGAACCTATCAGAGGATATAAACCTTTGTATTTCTTCATTTGTATTGACTGTGTTTCATCTTTCAACGTATCGCCTACCATTATCGGCTAATGGAGGAAGGGGAAAATAATTCATTACTGAGAAATATGGAAATCGTGTTTGCATGAATAGGATTTCCCTTGTCCTAATGAACCAATGAAATGTATAAGTTCAAATCATTGTAGCCTTATAAGGGAATCGATCCTCATGATTGATAGGAGTATTTTTTTTTTGTTGGGAGATACCCCCGAGGGGGTCCCCTTTAGCTTAGAGCCAAGGACTGAGGGGTATCCATTCCGCCAAAATCTGCCCGGGGCACGATCCTGGTCTCATCCCTTGAATAACATTCAAATTTGAGTCTGCATAATATATATTTTACTGCATGTGTTATGGGATAAGCTAGGATTCCCACAAGGATAATTTTGTTTGTGGCTTTGAATCTATGAAAGGAACCACTTGACCCCTGAAATGGGTCAAATATAGTGTCATCATAGTTTATTTATTTGCAGCCTGAAAAGGCATGACTATTGTTGAAAACTAAGTTTCTAAGCCTTCCTTGATTGAAGTAGTTGCTCAAGTATAACATTGACAAGCATGTCGATCATAGATTTCTTTATACTATTATATTGCCTTTGAAATTTCTAGAGAGGAATGTGTTTTAGCATTTGAATAATAGAAATTTTGTCGAGGCTATTTGATTGTTTATTTTCAAAACAACAAACAGAGTAAATGACATTATTTTACCCTTAAAATATATCTATTTAGTTTGAAATAGAAATATGTCATTGTAAACAGTGGTTATACTTGCAAAAGACTCTATTTTGTTGAAAGTTATCTTTGCACAATGAATGTTCATATGTAAATAGTTTGTTTAAAAGATTATTTAGAAGGAAACAGATCTTAATCAGTTCAAACAATGAATGTTCATATGTAAGCAACTTGTTTAAAAGATTGTTTAGAAGGAAACAAATCTTAATCAGTTCAAACAATGAATGTTCATATGTAAACAACTTGTTTAAAATATTGTTTAGAAAGAAATAGTTCCTATTATGTTCAAACAATGAATGTTCATATGTAACCAGCTTGTTTTATCACTGTTTAGTAGGAAACAGTACTTGATCTATTAAAACAGTGAATGTCCTTCTATGTTAGAATATCATAGTTGAACAATGAAATAACAGTATGTATGAAACTGTTAGCACAAACTTGTTCCATTTCTTATTTTTATTTGACAAAGAAACATCATGTGGAATACTGTTTTAAGATTGCAAATCTAAACTAATGATTATTTCAGAATGTATGCACAAACTTTAACATTAGTAGGCACATATATGTGTATGCACAATATGTACATATACATACTTGTGGCATACCTTCTTTTGTTTATAGTACTTTTTTTTAAGAAATGCTTAAGATGTTAAGTAAAGAATAGTCATAAGAATGATATGACTGATTGATGAATTACTCTGAGAATCATAGATCTGATTTTCTGTTTAGAGTATAAACTTGTATTTTGTTCTTCTTTGGGAGACATTTGTGAAAGACTATTTGAATACTAGAACATAATAGTGATACCTTAGTTGACTAGAGCACCTATAGGTAGTTATTGTCAGAAGGTAGATAGTTGTTATGGTAGAAAGTTACCTTTCGGGACGGGTGCTGAAATGGAGTTCAGAGAGTATAGGTTTTCTTTACCAGAACCTATTGTTTGTTGTTATGGCAACACACTTACTATGCTTGGCCAAGCAATATAGTTAATTATGTATTTATGAATTAAATTTGTGATTTCACTCTTTGCCATTCCTAGCATAGATCATGCATTTTTTTTTTAACATCATGCAAGAAGTTGGGTCCACAAAAAGTGGAAGTGTTTTTGCTATTTTTCTGAATTTGTCACACTTGGATTGGAAACTTGAGGCACTTACACAATGAATCTTAAAAAATTTAGTAATGTGAAATTTAACATTTTGAATCTAGTTTTCAAATATGTAATTTATTCAAATACCCAGATGATAGAAATTAAATTTTGATAGGGATGTATAAAAACCACTTTTTAAAAGTCCTTTTTTTACCATACCATGCACGTGTACAAACACCACTCTTTGACCCAAATAAATGTATTTTGCTAATTCCTTTTTGGGAAAGAGAGCTAACAAAATGAAGATTGATGATGAGTTTTTTTTGTAATTTTTTTTAAAATATATTTTTATTGAATTTTTATTGGCCTTGATTGCTGTTTTTAAAAATCAACATGTACAGACAACATAATTGGACCTAAACTAAATATTTTTTGAATCTTTTTTTCATTATGTAGAGAATTTTTTGAATATTGATGCCATATATTTTTGTTTACAAGAAACTTAACCAAAAAAAAGTTATTAAAAAAGAAAAAAACCTTGATATTTCAAGTTTATGGACTAGTTTGCTTAGAAATTAATTAAAAAATAACAAATATAATCCAATCTTAATAAAAATTTATATATTTGGAAACTAGACATTGTGTTCTCTAATGGGTTTTAATTTCATAGATTGATTCAGAAAAAAAAAGTCCATCAACCATATTGCCAAAGTTGGACATTCCTCTTGAATCTGCCTTAGTTTTTTAGTTGCAGGTCAAAAGCTAAGGGTCGAGTTGCCAAGCCTTTCCCAAGCCTGAAACTAAGGCTGCATGTGGGTTGGAGATTCAAAATTTTAATAACGCATACACATTAGATTCAAAATTTTAATAACGCATACGCATTTTTAAAAATGTGTACGCGTTACAAAACACATACACGTTCTTTATTTGCTTGATTATTTAAAAAATACTTTTTAGAAACGTATACGCGTTTTAAAATACGTACATGTTTTGGGCTACAAAACACATACTCGTTTTAAAATGCGTAAGCGTTTTGCATTACAAAACATGCATGCATTTTAAAACACGTACACATTTCTAAAAGGTATTTAATTTTTTTAATAAATGACTTGTACGTGTTATAAAACACATACACGTTATAATGCGTACACATTTTTTAGTGCATATGCATTTTTTTAGGCTCGAGTACCTAAAGCATAAAACATACATATTTTTTTAATAACGTGTACACATTTCTTGTGATATTTTTTTGGCCAAAAATTCCCCTCTTTGTGAACCCAACTTCTTGCTTTTACCCTAGAATTGCATGTTGATGTATGGGCACGCACCAAATTCCACCTTACAGGTTGTTCTCTTGCTAAAATTTTTGTGTAGGGTCGGGCATTCTTCAAATCAAAAGAATACCGGGGAAGCGTAAGCTTCGTGGTTGGGTGGTAAAGTGCTTCAAGCATGTTTTCGTCCACTAGTGGAAGCGAGCGATGAAGAAGAACCTTAGTTGTTCCTAGACTATTATAGTCTATGACATATCTTGATGTTATTCATTCATGTACTTTAAGAGAATTGTACTATGTAATGATACTATGGCCTTAGGTGCCAAATAAATCTTGATATTGTAATTTGACTTTTGAAGTGAATATAAGAATCTTTGACTCATTTTAAATGGACATGTTTATCTATGATTGACTTTAGCCACCAGTTATGTCTTTTTAATTTGGAGTATATTCATGTGTCATTTACAATAATAGTAATTAAGTAATAATCTGGAATGGTTTGTTACATTTGGTATCAGAGCTTAGGGTTTAGATCTAGACCTTTTGAGTCTACCATAATTGACTAGGGTAGTTGACCCTTGACCCAAATTGCAAGTTCTATAAAAAATTAACCGAACCTGAATTGAATGCAGGAATGGGAAGGTCAAAGGCAAGACAAAGGAAAGGGAAAAATGTTAGAACCCCACATAAGAATGATGTAAAGGAAGGAAACGGCAAGGTGAAGGTTCCACCAGAAATTCCCAATGATGAAACTCTAGCTCAAGCTCTTACGCGGCTAAAGCTAGAGAGAGGCTTGAAGATTGAGGAGAGGCGAATACCTAAGATCAAAACACCTTTCGCAATCCGGGACTGGCCTCTAGGGTGTGGACCCAATGCACCCTTGTTGACCAAAGAGGAAAAGGAGAGCCTGGATGCCCAACCATCCTCTTTTGTAAAGTTTGATGTAAACTCGGATGATGATCCAGAGGAATGTCCTCTTTGTAATACCGAGAAATTAGAATGATGTAACTAGAAGTCTATTGTAAATAAGGGTCTATTGACTCACCTTAAATATAAATAAAATCAAATGATATTTTGGTGTGTTCAATGAGAGACTCTACAATATGTGTATCTTGCATGAATGTGTATGTCTTCTATGTTGACGGATGTATGCATATGAAAATCATGTGATGTAGCATAAGAACATTTATATGTAGAACCTTGTGTTGAGATGTGATGAACGTGACCGTGTTGTAGGATAAGTGTGAGATGTCATGGTGACCACCAGGCAAGATGGGGGTGGTAGTGGTTCTGATAACAAACCAAAAAAGAGACTGGAGAAAATTTTAGAGCTTATGAACCGTCAAGAGTCTTGCATGGATCACATAGAGCAAGAAGTCTGAGTGGCACATGAGGACCAGGACCATAGGAATGCAGAAGGAAATCAAGGAAACGGTGGTCTAGGGGCAGGTCCACAAGGATGAATTAAGGAAGAGCTTGGAAAGGACCTAAAAAGAGTAACACCACCCAAATTCAATGGTAAGGCTATCAAAATAGGGGCCGAGGCTTGGATTATAAAAATGGAAAAGTACTTTCGGCTCTGCAACCTTTTTGAACAGACTAAGGTGGCATGGGCTACGTATCAGCTCTCAGGTGAAGTAGCGACTTGGTGGGATAATGAGGAGTTAGAATGAAACCCATAGCCTGTTGAGATCACTTGGGAACTCTTCCTCCAAGTTTTCAGGAAGAGATGGTTACCGCAACTTTTATTTGACAAGAAAGTGTTAGAATTTCATAACTTAACCTAGGGAAATATGACTGTGATTCAGTATTGGGAAAATTTCACTAATCTGTTGAAGTATGTGCCTCAATATCAAGGGGATGAACAACTTTGTATCCATAAATTCATAATGGGACTCAGACCCCGCATATGAGCTGAGGTGGATATGCATGAACCTCAAACCATGAATGAAGTCTTTTAGAAGGCCACCAAACAACAATAAAAGTTGCAATAGTTATCAAATCTTCGCAGTGATTCAAGTTATAAGTCTCATTATGGAAAGAAGAAATTTCATAAGGGAGACAAGAGCCCTCAGATCCGTAATCTCAAGAGGGGAAGTGAATCGCGAGAGAAGGGTGAAGATGGTAATGGTGGAAAGAACAAGAAAGCAAATAAGGGTAAGGGCAAGGATGACCATAAGCATAAGGGCTTTAGAGAGGACAAGCCAAGAGGTCACAAAGGGCCTCATGATGGATGTTATACTTGTGGAGGTGACCATTATGCCTCGAATTTTCCTCAGCGGTTGAAGTTGTGGAGGGAAGGAAGCTACTAGTAGACTCAACAGATCCACACTGTAGTGGATAATAGGCAGGCAAAATATCGGGCTTCACCAATTTAGCTAATGGGTAAGCTCTATGGCCAATTTGTCTCTATCTTAATTGATATTGGAACTACTGAATGTTTTATAGATCCTAGAGTAATATCTAAGATACCCATTAGACTCAGGTACATGGAAAACTCTTGGACAGTCCAGTATGGTAATTGAGCAGAGTAGAGGGTAGATACCTGTCTCTTTTGTAGTGAGTTAGAACTTCCAACCTTTCAAACTCAGGTCAACTTGTATGTGGCACCCTTAGTCTCATATGATGTATTTTTGGGAAAAAATTGGTTAACTGAGCATAAATCTTTAGTTAACTGTGAGGATAAGGTGGTCAACTGTCTGGATGATTATGGAAACCCAGTTGAGGTTTGTGGAATGCAAAGACCCTTAGAGCTTAGACAGATTTATGCGATGTAACTTAGGAAGTCTTATTGAAAGGGATGCACAATTTACATGGTGCATGTTAGTAATCTTGATAGCAAAGAGCCATATTTAGATGATTACCCTATTTTCAAGGAGTTCCAAGATGTATTCCCTGACGAACTTACAGAATTGCCTCCTAAGCAGGAATTTGATTTTTCTATTGACCTAGTTCCAAGAGCCGAGCCTCAATCCAAGGCACCTTATCAGATGACCACCACATAACTCTATGAGCTGAAGGCCCAGGTAATGGAATTGCTAGATAAGGGAATCATAAGACCCAGTGTGTCTCCTTGGGAGCATCGATTATTTTTGTGAAAAAGAAGGATGGAACTTTGTGTCTATGTATAGATTATCAAATGTTGAACAAGGTTACCATCAAGAACCGGTATCCACTTCCTAGGATTGATGAATTGTTTGATCAAATGAAGGGAGCGACAATGTTCTCCAAAATTGGTTTCAGGTCGGGGTACCATCAATTAAGGATTAATTAAGAAGATATTCCAAAGATTGCATTCAGAGCTTGGTATGGACATTACAAGTTCATAGTGGTACCTTTCAGTTTAACTAATGCACCAACAAACTTTATGAACCTTATGAATTGTGTATTCAGAGACTCCTTGGATGATTTTGTCTTGATCTTTATTGACGACATCCTAGTTTTCTCAAAGACTATTGAAGAGAATGACAAACATTTGAGGATATTTTTTCAGCGATTGAGAGAAACAAAACTCTTTGGAAATTTTTCCAAGTGTTCCTTCTATCAGGACATAGTGCACTATTTGGGCCATATTATTTTAGCTGAAGGAGTTTCCATGGACCTTGAGAAGATCAAGGCGATCGAGGAATGGCCAGTGCCTCAAAATGTGTCTGAAGTTCATAGATTCATGGGCCTCGTAGGATATTATAGGAAGTTTGTGCAAGGGTTCTCTCATATTGCATCTCCTATTACCTCATTCCAAAGGAAGGGAACGTGGTTTGAATGGATTGAGAAATGCGAGCAAGCATTCCAACTTTTGAAGGAGAGGCTCACGACAACACCAGTGCTAACTATCCTTGATCCTAATGGGAGATTCATAGTAATCACATATGCTTCAGGAGAGGGATTGAGAGCAGTAATAATGCAAGACAGACAAGTGGTAGGATATGAATCAAGGAAGCTTAAGCAACACGAAGTGAACTACACGCCTCATGATTTGGAATTGGTGGCCATAGTTCATGCCTTAGAGATGTGGAGGCGTTACCTTTTGGGAAAGTCATTTGGACTCAAGACAAACCACTTGGGGTTTGTTACTCATCAATTACATAATCAATTTTTAAACTTCTCTTCTAGATGTATCTTTAGTGATATTGCGGTCCTCCCGATTTCTCTAACCTAGTTGCGGGGTTCGTTGGTTTTGAAACTTCCCGACTAACCAAATTACTTATACCTCCGTCATGCCAAGGCTTGTTAGTCGATTATCTTATGCAGTTGGCTTATCAAGAGTTTTTGAAACCTTTGAACCTTCGACATATGGTTTGAAGTTTTCATTTTTCAGGGACAGAAAGACCTGACTGGAGGCACACTTCCCTATATGTCAACTCATTTAATTCGTCATACGACATCTTTAAGGAATGTCTTATCATGCGCCTTGAAACACCAAGTCGAGGTTTAAACATAATCTTTTGGATCTTTTGAAAGGAGGAATATTAAATGAAAAGTTGGTGGAGAAGATATGGTAATAGATTTGTACATTTTTCTTTAATAAATAAATGCCTTTCAACTTCCAATGAGCTTATGAACGAAGCAAAGGTGGTAGCATTGTAATTCCAGGTTTTCTTCAACATGGTGCTTCCTGGTGAAGTTGCAGAATGGGAAAACGAGCTTGTGCCAGTCATACAGCTGAATTTGATGTGGCCTGAGGAAGAACAACTTGACATTATTTCTAAGTTATGTTCGCTAGCATGGAAGGAGAAGACCAACTACTCTGAATATCACAGGGTGATCTCTATTGTAGATAAAGAAGAGGAGCGAGCTGAATTTAACAATTTGGTTATAGAAATGCTAATGGAGTTGTTTAGAGCCCCAACTCCTCTGGTGGTTTAGTGACTTGGCTTCTCTATGCAACTGCCAATGAAAACGGTTTCTTTCAAAAGAGGTTGAATCTTTATTTTGCATGCATGGAAATTTTGTAATTATGGGTGATAATCAAAATTTTGGGGTGTAACGAAACTGCGCTCGTTTCTTAATGAATTATTTTGATATTGGTTGTTTTCAATTACCATTATGGAGAGTCACTTTAGAATATAAAAGGGGAAAGAAAGTTAAAAGAAAGGGAGGAGATTCTTTGGAGGGGAGATTAACTTAGTTTTCTAGTAACTCAGTTTGATTGTACAAGAGGGTCGAGTTTGTGAACTCGTATTTTTGGCATTGAAAAGATTAAGGGAATATTTTAAAGTCTTTGAATTTATAAATGTTTTGCTTTGGTTACATGAACTTTGTTCCATGGTAATTACTTTTCAATGTTCTTTTATTTAATTGGATTGCGTATGTATTTAATTCTGAAGCTTTGAATTCAGTTTAAATCATTTGTTGGAAGGATTCACTGTCCTCTCTCTCCCTAAACATTATCCATGGTTATGGAATAAGAAGACTTTATGTTATTGTCTTTCCTATTAAATCATCTTTTCACACCTACTTTCACATCTATGGGTATGTGTTAGTTACCTTTCCTGCTTTTTGGTTAAAAGCATGCTTCACGTTTTATTCATTGCACATTTTTCGAAGGTAGCTGCACCTTGTAAAATAAGCAGAGAGCACTTACGATTACCATTGCAAGTGACTCAACTGTTGGCCAGATTGTCACTCGTGTGGGCTTGGGAGTATTAATTGAAGCGACAAATTTGTCAACCAACAAATTTTTGGTGACTCCACTGGGGAAATTGAACCAGAGGCTCTAGGAATCAAAGGACCTACTGATTCCTCTTTTGGTTACAAACTAGTGCCTTCTCAAAGGGGAGGGTTGGCGACTCCGTTTAAAAATGATATCCTAGGAAATGGCTCACAATCAGGCCAAACGATGGAACCCATTTGGAAAAATAACAGTGCCAACAATTGGTGAAATATTGGCAGAAAAAGATGGAATAATTCATTCACTATGGGATGGTCTTAAAATGAGTCTAATAGAAGCTAAAAAGAAAGGGATACATCCATTTCAAGATCATCAATCCACTCTATTGTTTAAAGACTTGTATTGCAGACATTGCATTCTTAAATATCTTGAACACGAGATTCCTCAGGCTAAAGTAGAAAAGCTAGAAACGGTTAAGAAAGAACCAAAGAATGAGGAGCATATTTCCTTTAATTTTTTTGTCCTTGATGAACATGATTGCATGTCAAATAGTGAGATTAAAAAACCATTTGTTTCTATCATGGAAGGGAAGAAAATGTTGTCAGATGAATCCAATATAGTTCTCATCCCAAAATGGTGCCTGGAGAGCTCAAATGATTTTCTATGTGGGATTGTGGATGAAAATGGCCATATTGAAGAGGTTGTTGTAAGCACATTCATCTCTGATACAAAAAAGATAGGAATGCATTGATTGAAAAGTTTGAGGAAAAGAGACTGTTGGATTCTTTTGAAACTACTAAAGGTATGAGTAACGAACACTCTCAGCCTTCATGTTTTCTCACCGAGGATTATTTTTGTACCAAAGGAAAAGACATAATTCCTATAAAAATTTGATCACATGCTTATAGAAAATAATATTCAGATGCCGTAATCATCAGTTGTACAATTGGAGGTTAATTTACTATGCAATCTGTAGAAAGAATATTTGATTCATAATGTCATCCATGCACATTTAAACAAAGAAATGATGAATGTTGCCTCTGAAGGGAACATTATAGAAGAAATAAAGGCAGGAGTAAAATTGGCAAAGCTTGAAAGTGAGATCAACGAGAGATAAATCAATGCATTATATGTGCCAACAGAATATGGTGAGAATTCAAAAGTAAGGGATAACCCTCTTTTTGATTTATTTGAATCTGAATCAGCCACAGTAGATTCTTTGTCCTTCTCCCATAACCAGGATGGAATGGATAAGTTTTCTCTCGAAAACGGTTCTCGAAATAATGATGAACAAAAAGTAGAAAACAAATCAAATTATACAAGTGTTGAAACTAAGTTTTCAAATTGCTATGAGCAATTTGAGAATGGTTATTCTCAAGTTGCTATTCTGTGCTTAGAAATTTCTGTAGATAATAATTGGTTCAGGAATGAAGTTGATTTGATTCAAGGCGAATGATGTGTTTCCTTTCAAGGAAGTCAGTTTGACCTACTCAAAGTAGTTAAACCAAGTTATATTCAAGGCGTTCCTATTGGACACAATGAAATATGGCTTTTTAGTTGTAAGGCCTCCTTCATTTCAGTAAGTACCTGTGTGCCATTGTTACTTTTGCAAACACTTCATGGCTGCATGTCTCTTTTCCGTCAGGGATCTTATTTCTCTCAGCTTGTCAATGGCTTCACATGAACATCATATTCTCTGGATTTAGGGTTTTCGAGCCATGTATATGGTAGGGTGTTTTGTTGTGCTTTGTTGGTCGTTTTCCTTTCCGATTTTGGGGGTTCCTTGTCCTGTTTTTGGCTTGTGTCTGGTTTCCCTTGCCCCTCTGCAAACAAATTTATTTTCTCACATTTTTCCTTCGACTCCATTGCCCAATGGACTTGAACTGGTCTGTCATGAGATTCTAGAGGTCCTCTACATTTCACTGAGAAATGTAGTCCCCAATCGGAGCCAATGTTACCCGCCAATTACTCAATCAATTTTCAAACTTCTCTTATAGATGTATCTTTAGTGATATCGCGGTCCTCTTAATTTCTCTAACCTAGTCGCGGGGTTCATTAGTTCATTCGGTTAGTCGTGAAGTTTCAAAACTAATGAACCTCGCAACTAGGTTAGAGAAATTAAGAGGACTGCGATATCCTTTCTGACTAACCGAATGAACTAATGAACCCCGCGACTAGGTTCATTTATCTTATGCAGTCAACTTATCGAGAGTTCTTGAAACCTTTGAACCTTAGACATATGGTTTGGTGTTTTCATTTTTCAGTGACAAAAAGACCTGATTGGAGGCAAACTTCCCTATATGTCAGCTCATTTAATCTGCCGTACGACGTCTTTAAGGAATGTCTTCTCAAGCGCCTTGAAACGCCAAGTCGAGGTTTAAACGTAATCTTTTGGATCTTTTGAAATGACAGCTCTTAAATGAAAAGTTGGTGGAGAAGATATGGTAACTGATTTGCACATTTTTCTTTAATAAATAAATGCCTTTCTCTGTCGTCACCTTCGAGTGAGCTTATGAACGAACCAAAGGTGGTAGCATTGTAATTCTAGGTTTTCTTCAACGTGGTGCTTCCTGGTGAAGTTTCAGAATGAGAAAATGAGCTTGTGCCAGTCATACAGTTGAATTTGATGTGGCTCGAGGAAGAACAACTCAACATTATTTCTGAGTTACGTTTGCTAGTGTGGAAGGAGAAGATCAACTACTTTGAATATGGCAAGGTGATCTCTGTTTTAGATAAAGAAGAGGAGCGAGCTGAATTTAACAATTTGGTTATAGAAGTGCTAATGGAGCTGTTTAGAGCCCCAACTCCTCCGTTGGTTTAGTGACTTGGCTTCTCTATGCGACTGCCAACAAAAACAGTTTCTTCCAAAAGAGGTTGAATCTTTATTTTGCATGCATGGAACTCTTGTAATTATGGGTGATAACTGAAATTTTGGGGCGTAACAGAATTGTGCCTGTTTCTTAATAAATTATTTCGATATCGATCGTTTTAAATGACCGTTATGGAGAGTCACATTAGAATATAAAAGGGGAAAGAAAGTTAAAATAAGGGGAGGATATTCTTCGGAGGGGGGATTAGCTTAGCTTTTTGGTAACTCAGTTTGATTGTACAAGAGGGTCGAGTCTGTGAACTCATATTTTTGGCATTGAAAAGATTAAGGGAATATTTTAAAGTCTTTGAATTTATAAATGTTTTGCTTTGATTACATGAACTTTGTTCCATGGTAATTACTTTTCAATGTTCTTTTGTTTAATTGGATTGCGTATGTATTTAATTCTGAAGCTTTGAATGTAGTTTAAATCATTTGTTGGAAGAATTCGCTGTCCTCTCTCTCCTTGGACATTATCGGTGGTTATGGAATGGGCAGACTTTATGTTATTGTCTTTCCCGTTAAATCATCTTTTCACACCTACTTTCACGTCTATGGGTATGTGTTAATTACCTTTCCTGCTTTCTAGTTAAAATCATACTTCACATTTTATTCATTGCACATTTTCCGAAGGTAGTTGTGCCTTGTAAAATAAGAAGAGAGCACTTATGATTACCATCGCAAGTGACTCAACTGTGAAGGGAAAAACAAGGATGGATCTAATGACCCAATAGTGCGGAATACATTCCCTTAACACTAATACAACAGAGGAGAAGAGCATAAACAGTTTCTAATAGCTTTCTAAACTTACTTGAGAAGAATACAACCAATAAAAAATAGATAATCGAATTGAGCATTCACAGTTGACACAAGATATACGTGGGAAAACCTTTACAAGTAAAAAACCGACCACACAAAGTCAAGACAATTGTATTTCAATAACAAAAATAATTACATACAATATACAATCTTCTCTGATCAACTCACAGTAGCACTTTTAAAATTGTTTCACTGTTACAATGTTCATGCTAACATACAGTTTGAATTGAAAAACTCTTTTTTTGCAATCACGTACTCGACTTACTTAAGTCATACGTTGCATTCAATTCTATCAACCAAGCACTGACCATCAGGTTCATGAATCTGTCATCCAATCACGCAACCGATATGCCCATACTGATCTCTCTGCATCGAGCCACCCAGACATTAATGCCATTACTCAAATCGGGTTCTGTTCGCCACCCTGAGTCGACCTGAACCTGCTGCAATAACTATTTTGGTTTCCAATCAATTATCGCTCTGACACTAAGCCACATGTCTGCAGTTGATACATCTACCGCTTCTGTCACCGAGTCCAACTCGATCAACCCAATCTTCGAGCTCACTGAGCTCTTACCGCGCTACCACAACCCTACCGAGTTCGACTCGCGATATGGCGGTGAGCTCGATCGAGCTCACCCCGACTTCATCGAGCCCAGACTATCCTACCTACTACGCTATTGTAGCCGGCTTCAAGAATCGCCACGGTATGGTGGTAGCCGACTTGGCTGACCACTGGTGGTCTTATCACGACCACCGCGATCAATCATTTGATTGTCCGCGGTATGGCGGTAACCGCCAGCCAGGCTGCTGGCGGTCTTATCGCGGCCACCGCTAGCCAGCCTGCTGGTGGTCTTGCCGCGGCCACCACGGTGAGTGAACTCACCGACCGTGGTAGTGGTAACCGCCAATAGACAAGGACCGCAATCACAGAGAGTGACCACCGCGGTATGGCGGTAAACTACTAGGCCAAATGGAAAGACCGTTACTGCAGCCACCGCAGTGAGGAAGAAGACCGTGCACAGTAACGAGGTAACCGCCAAACCCTTCACCGCAGTACCGCTAGAGCACAAAGGAAGACCGCTACAGTATGGCGATAAAGGCAGAAAACAATTTTTTTTTTGCCAAGTCCAGAAAGGGCAGAGGTCCAAGCTGGAAATCGAGGCATCATTTCTCAACAAGCTTCCACTTGATGAAGATTTTCAGCTTCCTCCAGACTCTGAAAAATTACTATCTGTCATAGGCCCCAAGGCCCATCGATTTTGCACACCATTTGAACTTGTCTGTGCTCACAGGCTTCATTAAAGCATCTGCCACATTCTTTAAGGTGTCAACCTTTTCCAAACTTACATTGCCATCTTCAACCATATCCCTCATGAAGTGATATTGCACATCAATGTGCTTGGTCCTGAAATGAAAGGTTAGATTCTTTGCCAAAAAAATGGCACTTTGAGTGTCACAGCAAATTGAAATCTGTCCAGCATTGAATCTAATGTCTGAACACAAACGGTTTAACCAAACAGCTTCCTTGCAGCCATGTACTCTGCCTTTGTCGTGGATAAAGCAACTATAGCCTGTCACTTGCTCATCCAACTGATTGCTCCACCATTAAGCATGAAAGTGTATCCACTGGTGGATCGCCTACTATCAATGTCCCCTTCCCAATCTGAATCAACATAACCTTGGATGCTAAGAGATTTCTATGATGCAACCATACTGCCATGGTAACACAGTGCATAATCTGAAGTTCCCTTCAAATACCTGAATACTCTCTTCATAATATCCCAATGTGATCTTCCCAGATTTGCCATAAATCGGCTTAAAACTCCCACTGCTTGGGCAATGTCTGGTCCTCCATAACATACATCAAACTGCCAACAACACTTGCATAAGGCACACTGGTCATGTCCTCCATCTCAGTAGCAGATTTAGGACAGTCTTCAGCAGACAACTTAGTTCCATGCATGATTAGAACAACAAGCTGCTTGTAATCATCCATGCTAAATCTCTCCAAAACTATTTTTACATACTTACTCTGACTGACCCAAAGCTTTTTGCTTGTTTTGTCCCTGGTAATCTCCATTCCAAGAATGTAACTAGTTGCACCAAGATCTTTCATTTCGAACTTTGCAAACAACTGAGATTTAAGATCATAAATCATAGTCTTGCTATTTCCAATGAATAACATATCATCCACATACAGGGTAATAACAAGCACATGATCATTATCAGATTTATAATAAATGCAATGATCAAATTTTGATCTCACAAATCCAATTGACAACACAAACGTGTCAAATTTCTAGTACCACATTCTAGGAGATTGTTTTAAACCATAGAGAGATTTACTCAACTTATAGACCATATTTTGTTTACCTCTTTGAACAAAATTCTCAAGCTGGGACATGTAGATTTCTTCTTCTAGCTCACCATGGAGAAATGCTATCTTCACATCCATCTGCTCAATTTAAAAATCAAACACAACTGCTAATGACAATAAAAATTTGATAGATGTCAGCTTTGCTACAAGGGAAAAATCTCTCCATAATCAATTCCCTCAATTTGAGAAAATCCCTTTGCAACCAGTCGTGCCTTATACTTCTCAACACTGCCATCAAGACTTGTCTTCTTTTTGAATATCCACTTACAACCAACAGACTTTCGCCCTTTAGGCAGTGGTACCAAATTCCAGGTTTCATTCTTCTTTAAAGAATCCATCTCTTCATTCATGGCTTCCAGCCAAGAATTTGAATCAGCCATGTTGATTGCTTCTTTAATAGTCCTAGGTTCATCAGTGCTGGTAATTAAAGCATAGGCACAGTTTGAATCTAACATAGAGAAACCATACCTTTTAGGTTGCCTTTTCTCTCATGTAGATCTTCTTACAAGTTGAGGTTGTTCTTCGTCATCAGAACTTCCAGAGCTGCTTGAGCTCTCCTCAGTCTCAAGTACACCATGCAACTCTTCCCTTTTTGGAGTTTGTGGGATTTCAACTGCATCCTTCTTCTTGTCACTCTGATTTGTCCCAAGCTGCTGATCACTTACTGAAGGTTTTAGCTCATGAAATATCACGCTCTTGCTGTACAAAACCTTCTCAGTAATAGGGTTCCAAAGCTTGTATCCTTTCACACCAACTCCATAGCCGATGAGAATACATTTGACAACCTTGTTATCAGATTTAGATCTCTTTTCATTTGGCACATAAACATATGCCTCACATCCAAACACACAGACATGCCTCAAAGAGGGATTCTTACCAGACCATGCTTCCAAAGGCATCTTGTCAACAAGAGCATAGCAAGGAGATCTATTTATTAGATAACATGTTGTAGCTATAGCCTCAGCCCAGAACTTCTGCTCCAGACCAACATCACTCAACATACTCCTTGCCTTTTCCATCAGCGTCCTATTCAACCTTTCAACAACTCCATTTTGTTGTGGAGTGTAAGGCGTTGTCTTACGCCTTTTAATTCCATGATCAGTGCAATACCTTTCAAAATCTGCAGAACAAAATTCACTGCCATTGTCTGTCCTCAAACATTGAATTTTCCTTTCAGTCTGATTTTCTACCAAAGATTTAAATTCTTTAAACCAATTGAACACTTCTGATTTACTTTTAATAAAGTATACAAATGCCCTTCTTGAACAGTCATCAATAAAAGAAACATAATATCTAGACTTCGATAACAAAGGAACATTAACTAGACCAAACACATCAGAATGAACATAATCCAGTATATCATAAGATTTGTGAGGACTAAAATAAAAAGAAACACGATGCTATTTTCCATAGATACAGTCTTCGTAAAAATTGAACTCAAGGTTACAATCATCAAGCCCTTCTACAAGATTTTTATTCTTCAAGGTTTTTAAACCTTTCTCACCAATGTGACCAAGTCTATGATGCCATAACATAGTCTTCTCAGTTGAGAGTTTTACCTCCAAAGCATTTGCAGACACATAAGTGTCTTCATCTTTCTCTACAGGTGCAGCATTGCATGACTTTACAAAGGCACTATTACAAAAAACATGACATGCATCCAGCTTGTACAGAGTGCTAGTACAAACACCCTTAGCCAACACCATTGCACTTCTAGCCATTTTACATCCCTTACTTGAGAAAGAAACTTCTACTCCAACATCATTTAACTTACTGACAGAAAGAAGATTTCGAGCCAGACCTGGTATGTGAAGTACGCCACCAATACCTTTGACTCTCCTGTTAGAAACTGAATTCTGACTCTTCCTTTGCCAACTATCTCCAACGTTGAATCACTTGCCAAGTATACCTTCGAACGTCATACTTCTCGTATTTAGAGAACCATTCTCTATTGGGGACGTCATATGAAAATAAGCACTTGATTCAACCAACCAAACATCATTTGATGCCTGAGTTGTCAAGGTTGCTGCAATGAAGGCATCTGCATCACTTTGAGAAGATTCATTGTCAGAAGCATTCTTCTTCTTCTTCTCCTTGCAGTCCTTCTGGATATGACTAGGTTGCCCATAGTTCCAACATCTCACCTTGAATATTTTACCAGGAGACTTTGATCTCCCTACAGATTTGGATTTCGACTTCTTGTCCTTCTTGCCTTTCTCCTTTGGTCTGCCTCGAACAACAAGAGCCTCTTTGGCCATCCCTGAAGACTTCCTCCGCATCTTTTCAGATAGCAATGAGGCAACAACGTCTTCCATTTTGAAAGCAGCGGTAGTGCTTCCAATGACCATCACAAGATGATCCCAATTGTCAAGTAACGAATAGAACAGGAGCATGCAAGGATCCTCCTCCTCTATCTTTACACCTACATATGCCAACTAAGTAACACTCATATTAAACGAGTTCAGATGGTCTACAACAGATGCACCTTCTTCCATCTTCAAGGAGTACAACTTCTTCCTCAAGAATAACTTATTTACCAGAGACTTTCCCTGATAAATATCACCAAGCTTCTTCCATAATGAAGCTATAGACTACTCCTCATGGACGTTCAGGAGTACAAAATCAGCTAGACTCAGTCTTATCAAACCTCTCGCTTTTCTATCAACAAGATTCCAAGCTTTTTGCGTCGTACTTTGTGGCTTAGTTCTAGACATTGCAATCCAAAGGTCTCTATCCACAAACAAGTCTTCTATCTTGAGTTTTCATAACTCAAACTTACTGCCATTAAACTTTTCAATATCTACTCTACCAGATGTACTCGCCATCTCAAACAGAAACAAGTTTCAACAATGCAAGACTCCTACTGAAACAGTATTAACACAAAAAACTGATATTTCCTACAAGGATAACACAACTGGCCAGACACTAATACCACTTGAATGGAAAAACAAGGATGGATCTAATGATCCAACAGTGTGGAATACATTCCCTTAACACTAATACAACAAAGGAGAAGAGCATAAACAGTTTCTAATAGCTTTCTAAACTTACTTGAAAAGAATACAACCAATAAAAATTAGATAGCCGAATTAAGCATTCACAGTTGACACAAGATATACATGGGAAAACCTTTACAGGTAAAAAACCCACCACACAAAGTCAAGACAATTGTATTATAGTAACAAAAATAGTTACATACAATATACAGTCTTCTCTGATCAACTCACAACAATACTTTTAGAATTGTCTCACTGTTACAATGTTCTTGCTAACATATAGTTTGAATTGAAAAACTCTCTTTTTGCAATCACGTACTCGACTTACTTAAGTCATACGTTGCATTCAATTCTATCAACCAAGTGCTAACCTTCAGGTTCATGAATCTTTCATCCAATCACGCAACCAATCTGTCCATACCGATCTCTTTGCATCGAGCCACCCAGACATTAATGCCATTACTCAAATCAGGTTTTGTTAGCCACCTTGAGTTGACTTGCACCTGCTGCAATAACTATTTAGGTTTCCAACCAATTATCACTCTGAAACTGAGCCACGTGTCTGCAGTTGATACTTTTACCGCTTCTGTCATCGAGTCCAACTTGGTCAACCTAGTCTCCGAGCTCATCGAGCTCTTACCGCGCTACCGTAGCCCTACCAAGTTCGACTTGCGGTATGGTGGTGAGCTCGACCGAGCTCACCCCGACTTCGCCGAGCCCAGACAGTCTTACCTACTGCACTACCGCAACCGGCTTTAGGACTCACCACTGTATGGCGGTAGCCGACTTGGCTGACCGCTGGCGGTCTTACCGCGGCCACCGCGGTCTATCATTTGACTGTCTGCGGTATGGCGGTAACCGCCAGCCAGGCTACTAGCAGTCTTACCGCGGCCACCACGGTCAGTCATTTGACTGTCCGTGGTATGGCGGTAACCGCCAGCTAGGCCGTTGGCGGTCTTACCGCGGCCACTGCGACGAGTGAACTCATCGACCGTGGTGGTGGTGGTAACCGCCAGTAGACAAGGATCGCGGTCAGAGAGAGTGACCACCGCAGTATGGCGGTAAACTGCCAGGGTAGACAGAAAGACCGTTACCGTGGCCACTGTGGTGAGGAAGAAGACCACGTGCGGTAACGAGGTAACCGCCAAACCCTTCATCGCGGTACCGCTAGAGTACAAAGGAAGACCGCTGCGGTATGACGGTAAAGACAAAAAACTTAATTTTTTTCGCCAAGTCCAAAAAGGGCAGAGGTCCAAGATGGAAATTGAGACATCGTTCCTCAACAAATTGTTGGCCAGATTGTCACTTGTGTGGGCCTGAGAGTATTAATTGAAGCAACAAATTTGTTAACCAATAGGGTTGAAATACATGTTCACCCAGCCAAACCTTAATGCACGACAGAGAAGGTGGCTATAATTCTTTAGCGAGTATGACTTTGGAATTGAATACATAAAAGGGAAAGAGAACATAATAGCTTATGATCTTAGTAGATGAAGACATATGACATTCATGATCTAATTGGCCTTTTTTATTAGACTTTTTAGTGTGTGTATGACTTTGTGAATAATTATTACATCATCTGTGACGTTTCTTTCTAAGATGAAACCACTTTGCTCCACTGAAATGATGTGAGAATTTTTTTTTATAGATAATTAGCCATCACTTTAAATAAATAATGTTTACAATAATTAATTTATTAAATTAATTTAATCAAGTTTAATATCTAAAATTAATATTTTTATATTAAAATAAGATTATTTTTAACAAATATTCTTAATTAAATGTGTAATAATACATTTATATAATAATATTTTATAAATCTAAAATATACAATTATAAAATTAATATAATATTTGTTCTTTAAACTACTAATCTACTTCTAAATTAAATTTCTCTATCACGTTAAATTATCTATCAACTGAATGACACATTCATCAATGCGCCAACAATCCTGCTATTCTTTCATTTAAGCAATCCAGCGAAGTTTCAAAAATATAATTCAAATTGAGTTGTGAAATGCTTCGCGTGTTTGAGGACGGGAGGAGGAATCCACATGGCTCCTCCTCGTCTGCCGACTATGCTCAGGTTTGCAAGGCTCTCCTTGACTTACAACACGCTGCTGACAAAGTTTTGGATACAGTTGCAGACAGGGTACTTCAATTTTCCAAGCAGCCACAATTTGTTCCTCAACAATTGCAATTATCAGTTAATTAATTTATTTATGTTTTGCCGTAGACAACGTATTGTTTGTATCACAATTTTTTGCAGGTTGGCGCGGAGCAACAGCGCCTCAAGGGTCTCTCCAGTAGGATTCGAACTGCTAAGGTCTCATTTGCATCCCTATATTTTTTCCCAGCTAAATACTTTATCCTTTCCACGCTCAGCTGCATATAGATATATATGAATTCCAATAAATCATGATGCGGAAAACAAATAAATTTCTAGAAAAGGAGGATCTGGAGCTGATCCCAGATAATACCCTTAGACACGTATTCATCAAAAGTTCAAGGTGGAAAGCGTTATACTTGTCAATGTTTGAATAATATGCGATAAATCGCAGACAAAACCCTAGTTGATTACGTAAAGCTTTCTGAACGAAAATTTAACTGCATTGAAAAGAGAGAAAAAAGAAGGAATCATAACCCTAGTTGATTGCATAAAGCTTTCTGAATGAAAATTTAACTGCATTGGAAAGAGAGCAAAATGAAGGAATCATATTAGTGTTTACAAAGGTACATGCGGCAAACGCAGTTTTGAGAGATTTGCTTAAAAGTATCGCCAATCTAAGAAGGGAAACGGGTTTACTGGGAGGAAGTTAAACCCTAAACAAGAAACAAACTAAGAGTGCACAAGTAAGTACTGTGTATAAAGCCAAGCAAAACAGGAGGTCACTGTGGCTGAACTGTTGATACCAAATTTTGTTGCTACATAATACAGACTTTCATACAACATAACACAGACCTTCATTATTGAAACGGCTGCTAGTTTAGATTCATCAGAATACCACACAACTTTGATGCTCTAAACCTTGGTTATATAGGTGTTCAATGTAATGTTCCTAATTAAATTTTTTCTTATTTTGCACCAATTCACCAAACCTTAACCAGCAATGAATGGTAATTCAAAATACCTTCAAGGGCTGCGATTTCTTACCGCAGAAAGCCACAATTTCTCCCTCAAATATGGTGCTCTTTTAGAAATAATTTTGTCCTTCCTTCCGCCTTCAAAAACTATCAAATTCGCTTAGGTTATTGAGCAGTGAACTGTTCTTAAATGGACGGCACACTACCACAATCTTGGATGCCTCAAACTCTATTGTAATTTGCAGCAATTCAACCTTAAGTGTTGGTGCTGTTTTTCCAACTCGACTTTGCCCTCCAATTTGTCCTAAATAGATCTAAAATTGCTGTGAACTTTCCTAAGAATGGAGCGGCTGGAACCCTAAACTGGCTGGGCTGATTATAGGTATAAATCTACCTTTAAATCTGTTATAGACCAATTACAAATTGCCACAATCCTTCACCAAGTCACCCACTTGAAACCCTAGATGATGGCATTGAAATCTAGAAAGATATATCTCGATTACCAACTAGAAATTTGAATAAATCTGCACAATGGCGATTTCTGTGTGAAGTCACTCCTAGGAATTATGGGTTTTTGTCCTCCAATTCCAGACGTAGAGGGTTTTCATCTTTAAGTCAATCAAACCAAAGTCCATTGCTCCAACAAGGAGTAGAAATCAGAAAATAGAATGGTTGGTCAATATATCCTCCTCCTCCTTGCTTGGCCTTTCTTAAGTAGAGTTTTCCTCCAAAAGACATAACTCTTCAATTTTCTTTCATGACCTTTGATTGATATTTGAGAGGAATTATTCAAAATAAACTTTAATTATAAGAGACCTTCTTATTTTAGATTTTAACTTTACTTGAGGTCCTCTTAATAATAATTATAATCCCATTTCCTTAGTGCAAAATTCCCAAAACCCACAGAAAATGTGTGATGGCCATTTTGGGTTTCAACTTGGTTAAATTTTGAAAAAAGGGACATTACATTCAATGCCCATGTGCTTATATCATGCGGTGCCTAGGAATATTGCGGTAGCTTCAGGAAGAAACAGGGCTGGATAAGGTGGCACAACATTTCTCTTGAAGGTACCATTTATTACAACAAGAGGAAACCCCAAAGTTTGATTCCTTTTGGAAAACACAATCAACTAAAGTATTAATGATACCCCTTTGCTTGCTGACCTACAGAGGACATGAAATTTTCAATTCAATTGCTTGAAACCAACAATAGGTTTTATCCTAATCTACCAGCCCTTAGCGTCTTTAAATTTTTTCAATTCTTTCGCATACAAGTATGCCAACAAATAAGCATATATTGGCAAAATAGGATCCTTATTTGACTAGTCTATAAGCAAGAACAATTCTGCAAACTTGCCCTTTTCGATAATATATAAAATTAGAGTAAGTATATCACTCCACAATTTTTAAATATCAATGTGAAAGAAAACATGTATGAGTTACAATGAATATAAATCTTAAGTTTTTGCCTAATGTGTTTAAGAAAAATAGTTTCAGAATGCTTTGAACAAAAATATAAGGAAACATGCATCCATATGCAAACACAGCGAATTAACACAGAGAAACCCTCCTGTATTAGGGAACTGCAAATAATTTTTTTTGGAACTGCTTAATACATTCTGGAACACCTCATGACATAAATACAGAACCATGTGTTCACTTGAATGCTTATGCACTGACTCCTCATTTATTGAAAATGCTATGGTTTGTTCCTTTGTTTGACTACTCTCCTTCTGGCCTTAAAAAAGTTTAAGAGGGATATTTTAGCACTGTTACTTGTTCAGTATTTGGTTTATTCATGCGAGGTGGACATTTTTGTTTGCATAAACTTCTTGTTTTCCCTTTCTATGGTGGCATTTTGTGGGTTTCACAACAGGGTATCAAAACACTTGGGTAGACCTTTGACTTCCTAGATGTCCTGCTTAAATCACCACCAAACAATGAGGGGAAGGAAAATAACAAGGCCAACTCCAATTTTCCTTTTTTATATATGATTACCAAAGATATATTCACTAATGCCATATTTGTACAGAAGTCAGCTAGCTTCTCCTTCTGCTGGCAGGCAGTCTTAATTTCCTCGTGTAGGGTTTGGATTTTGTTGGCGTTTCAATTAGCACCTCTGGAGTGCTTATTGGAAACGGACAGCTATTGCAAGTGTGTTAGTACATGCTCTTCGGATTATAGAGAGGAAGATCTCTCTTTGCTGATTTTCTATGTAAAAAAGGCGTACTAAGGTTCCTATCTTTTTTACTCAGCGGCAGGACACAAGGGTGCATAAACACAATGCGCCGTAGCTAAGCTTTTTCTCTGGTTTCCGCAGATCTTAACTACGACTAACTAGCTTCTAGACTATCCTACCTCCTCAAGATAAATAGAGCATGAAGGCGTAGGAGCGAAATGGATGGGTTGGATCACTTGAATCCTCCGTCTCAGTGGAATATGGCCGAGGCTTTGAACTCTCGGATATATACCAAGATAAGGCTTGATACAAGTAAACATTCTTTTACGGTAAACTCTATCTGAGACTTGCCAAGGAGGAGGAACCCCTATCCAAGGTGTAGGCTTGGAAACAACTCACTGGAAACAACAAGGTATGATGATCTGACTAACAGGATTCCTGAGGAGGTGACGACACTTGTCCAAAGTGTAGGCTGAATGACAACTCATTAAACAACATCATACGATAATGATCGACAACAAAATATCCAAGGAGGTGACGACACCTATCCAAGGAGGATATTGAAACAATACACTATTTGAAAACAAGACCTTGAAAGAACTCAAGTATTTAGATCAAGCAAGCATGCGCCATTTGATTTATTTCTTCAAGCTTCTCCAAAGAATTACAAAGGTCGGGACAACAAAGGCACGAAATCATGCACAATTACGATCAACCAACGAACTCTCATCCAAGAGTGAATAGATATGAACAAGCTAACTCTGGCAACAATGGCGCAACAATTTTGCTTAGCAAATAAAGGTTAAACAAATAATGAGCCCAAGGATCTTATTTATAGAAACTCAAAGGAGTAGGCAACCCTAAAATCTCCTCGAGTTAACAATCAGTTCTTGCCAATCAGCAAGATTTATTCCTATGTCTAAAAGTAGGTGAGCAAGCAGTTAACTGGAAGACTACTTTAGTTAATTGAAACTAAACAAAAGTCAAACTGGGAGTCTACCTCAGTTGACTGACACCTAACTAAAAGTGAACTTAACTTACAAATGTGTCTGCAAAATAGACATCCACCTTTAAAGGAGATCTGAGATCCACAAATCGTGGGAGTCAATTAGACATCCTAGATTAGTGGGATCTGACATGCATGATCTGTGGAGATCTGGAGTCAACTTGGAAAGGGGCATCAAGTTGACTTCAGTCATATTTTTTGCTACTTTGGAGGGTAGGACGTCCTTCTTGAGGTGTTTGACACCTCATCACCATTGGTCAATGGTGCTTTTGTTCATTTTGTTGACTTCTTCATACGGAGACCGTTACATGCCTGTCAATCGTCAGCTTACCGCTTGCCAACAACTTGATGTATGCATCTCCTTCATTTTGCTTCGCTTAGGAGGGTTACTCCTTTTCTTTTTGTCTGTGTTTCCACTTTGACGTGGAAGGTATTGTAGTTTTAACCGATGGCGGCTCTATGTTGGGAATGACTACCTTCCGTGCTCTTTTGCAGCTTTGACATTTTCCTTGATCTTTCTCAATGGAAGAGTGTTGTATGGTGAAACCGCGAAGCTTGATGATGAAACCGCGAAGTTTGACCACGATCACTCCAACCGTGAGAAATGCACATGAACTTGCTGCATGTTTAAAATTCCAACGGTTACAATCCTCTAAACTTTCCTTGGAAGGCGATCAGATATACGAGGTGAAACCATTATGGAACCTGTGGACTTGTATCTATGCTTGTCAATCTGTCTAGATTGACCTCTGGGTGTGCCCGACGCAGATCGGTGCTAGTCGTTTTCAGAAAATCATGAAGTAAGACCATTTTGGTCTTGTATTCGTCTTGGGAGAACTGTGTGCTGAAAACCTTGAAGATTGACTGTGCACACGATGTTGCTTGGACAACTTTTTCTGGAATTGCTAAAAATAGCCTTGTTGGGGGTAATTTTTACGAAAAGTTCTGAGATCTGGGTGTTGTTGAGAATAATTCTCTAAACAAACCCAGATCGTCAGAAATTCAAAAAAACGTGTTTTTCTATGACATGCAAGAGCCCTTCGGTGGCAGAGGCAGCGAGGCACCAGAAAGTGATTTTTCTCGAAAAAATCCAACACATGGGTTTTGTTTGTGCTTCAGAGCTGAACAAATCCAGTTTGTCTGTTTTTCAAAAATATGACTTTTCCCAGAAACACTAAAAAATAGGGGCAACAGGGCTACTTTTTGTGGAAAAATCCAACATGTGGGTTTTGTTGAAAAAGCTGTGCTGATCATACCCAGTTGGCCAGATCTGTGATTATTTGTTGTTTTCTCGGACATGCAAGAATTTTAGACAAAAATAGAGGAAGTAGACAAAAGGTGGATTGGAAGTTATCGGCTATCAATCTAGAAGAATTATGCCTTTTGATGCAAACTCTGATAAATAGTCCCTCTGTGCAACAAATCTTCAAAAATATGAAGAACGGTGAAAACCCCTCTGTCAGATCTTCAAAAATGTTGGAGAAGAAAAATATCCGTTCTTGAGCTCCTCAACCTGCAAATAACTAATGAATAATGGATGCCTAGATGCTTTGATATGTCAATTTGGAGTTGCAAGCATCAATTGGGCATCCAACTCATGATTGAGCCTGATTTGGAGTTCAAAAAAGGTGATTTCCACTGATTGTGGAGTGTTTGGCCTCTTTTTGCCTCCAAAATTTGTTAACTCAAGTCAACATTTGCTTTTGACTTTCTTAGGCGTCCCTCTTGGAGTTTTGATCATTTTCATCATTTTTGCAGGCTGAAGTGCCTCCGTTTGACCTTCAATCCTGGTTGCTTAGTTGATCTTTGGCAGTTGCTGATAGATTCGTTGTCGAGATGGGATCAGCCTGATGAGATATGCTTGGGAGAGATTAACTTAGAAAATTGAGTTTGGACCTCCAGAATGAAGGGTGCCTTTCTTCAAGAGGGGTGCTTTTGGTTGTGCCTTAGTCAATTTTCATTGACTGTTCTTCGTTTTGGCTCTTTTAGACCCTCCGTGCTTTGATCTGGCGTTCCCGTTGATGGATGAGTCAGATGACTCTGCTTGACGATGCATCAGGTAGCCAACTCAGTCTTGCAAGGAGGGAAGATAAGGCCTCTAGCTCATGGTTGGGCAGGGGAAGATTTTGCAGATCCTTCCATTCCCAACTTCTAACCACCTCAGTCTGCACAAGCCTGATGTAATCTTTTACCTTTGAGCCCCAATGATCAGACAAATATTCTTTTCTGGTGTGAATGCTGATCAAGCTATCTATACTAGGGTGGCCACACCATGAGTCCTCCCAAAATATGGCTTTATCTCTCGTGTGAATATCCCAAGATAAAAAGCTGCAAATGACTGGCCTACAGTTCAACATAAAGTTCCATACCTTTAAACCTTTCGGGGGATTGCTAGTCTTGGCTATACTCAAGCTGTCATTTTCCTCTAGGTACTTTTCTTGAAGGATCTTGGCCCACTTCAGCTGGGGGCAGTGTATCATTTTCCAAATCATTTTATCCCCAAGAGCTGTATTCTGCCACTTGAGATTTTTCAGCCCTACCCCACCCGAGTCTTTTGGTTTGCAGATTTTTTCCCAAGAAATGAGGGCTAATTTGTGTTTCTCTAAGAGACCCTGCCAAAAAAACCTCCGCATCTTCTGAATGAATACTTTGTTTGCCCCTGTAGATAGAGCAAGAAAAGAAAGAAGATAGATGGGCAGAGAAGAGATAATTGCTCTAAGCAGGACAATCCTGCCCGCCCAAGAAAGCCACCTACCTTTCTATGAACTTAGGCGTTTGTCCATTTTGTACTTCAAAGGGTTCCATAGGTTTGTCTTAGCCCTTTGTCCAAAGGGAGCCCCAAATATGAGCAAGGTAAAGAGCCTTTTTTGAAACCTAGCTCATTTAGGATACCGACCTCCTTCCTTAGAGGGGTGTTGATGAAGAACACCTTTGACATATTCTGATTCACTTCTTGCCCTGAGGCTGCAGCATAAAGAGCCAAAATTTTCCTGAAGTTTCTGGCCTCCTTTTTTGAACTACCAAGTAGCATTGTGTCATCAGCGAATTGCTGATGGGACACCCTTATATTCCTTGACACCCTAAGCCCTTTGATGTGACCTAAGGTTAAAGCATGAGAGATGGTCCTGCCCAGGGCTTTTGCCATTATGATATACAAAAAGGGTGATAGGGGATCTCCCTACCTTAAACCCTTGAAATTTCAAAGAAGCCTTCTGGGGTACCATTTATTAGTACATAGACCCTCGGGGAGGCAATACATTCAAAGATCCAATTGGTAAATTGATTACTGAAAGCAAACGCCTGCAAAGTTTTACATAGAAACCTCCAATCCACTTTGTCGTAAGCTTTTTAATGTTAAGCTTGATTAGCATCCCAGCTGTATTGTTCATTTGGAGTGAATGGATGACTTCTTGTGCTATAATAACACCATCTATTATTGTTCATTTGGAGTGAATGGATGACTTCTTGTGCTATAATAACACCATCTATTATTGATCTGCTAGGGACAAAACTTGTTTGTTCCTCCGAGATGATGAGAGGGAGCACTTTTTTAATTCTATTTGCTAGCACTTTAGCCATTATCTTATTCGTGGTGTTACAAAGTGAGATTGGTTTGAAATCCTCTAATTTGATGGCATTCTCCTTCTTCGGGATGATGGCTAAAAAGGTGTTGTTTACCTCTTTCAGGAGCTTCCTCAAATTTCTTGCTGCCTCTAGAGCTTCCACTAGCTCCCTCCCCAGGAAGTGCTAGCACTTCTGGAAAAACACAACTAGGAAGCCATCAGGCCCCGGTGCTTTGTCCAGATGTAGTTGTTCAATGCTTCTTCCACTTCCTCTTGAGAAAATTTGGCAGTGAGCATATAGTTCAGATCTTGAGTGATAATTTGAGGAATATGAGACGAGCTCTAACTGTTCCAGATTGTTGGAGCCTACCTCCTTATTTAGCAGGCCTTCAAAGAATGAGATTATATTTTTCCTTATATTAGGGGGCTTCTCTAGAATTGTCCTATCTGCTAACTCAATTTTGTTGATCCGATTCAAATCTCTTTTCTGCTTAGTAATATTGTGAAATTTTTTGGTATTTTTATCACCCCCTTCTAACTAGAGCTCTCTAGATTTCTGCCTCCAAAAAGTTTCTTCCCTGGCTAAGATATCCTCATATTCTTGCATCAGATGCTTCTCTTCCAAGAACAAGTTGTCATTCATACCATTTCTGATTACCGGATCATTTAAAGCTGACAGGGCCGCCTCCACTCTGGATTTGGATTCAAAAATATTCTTAAAGGACTCCTTATTCCATTCCAGAATTTTCCGCTTAATTTTTTTAAGTTTTGCCATGAAGCAAAAAAGCTTATATCCTACAAATTCTTCCTCCTTCCACCAATGCTCTAATAAGGGCAAAATGTTTTCATCTTTGAACCACATGGATTCAAATTTTGAAGGGAGAACCTCTGGGTTTGGCATCCAATTGTAGTCTCAACTGGATGGGGAAGTGATTCGATCTAGAGCAAGGTAAAATAGAGCCTTCTAGGGAAGCAGGAAATGAAGATAGGTCCCCATAGAAGAAGAACCTATCCAATTTTTCTGCTATGTTGCAGAAGCCTAATCTTCTGTTATTCTAGGTGTAATTTCCATTTTTAAGCTCAATCTCTAGAAGTTGATTCCTGAAAACCCACTCTTCAAAATCCTTTTGAGATTGGCTTGGCCTTGCTAAACCCCATCTTTTATCATGACTGTGCAGAATTGCGTTGAAGTCCCCTGCAATAATTAAATGCTTTTCATGCAGTGTGCCAATATGAGAATCCACTTCGCTCCACTTTGCTCCACTTCGCTCCACAAAGCTCTTTTTTCCATATAGGACACAGGGCCATAGACATTGATGATCCCAATCTGAAGGTTGTGTTCTTAATTTCGAACCTTACGACTTAGCCACGATTTTCCACTGGCTAGGGCCTCAACACATAATTTTGCAGAGTTCCAACAGATTGCCAAACCCCCAAATGCTCCTGCTACAGGGATAGCTTCAACTTTCCAATTTTTGAAACTTTTAAAGACTAACTTCACTTCTTCAATCAATTGTTTGGTTTCTTGGATTATAATTATATTTGCTCTAGTCAAGCCGATCCTCTGCTTGACTAGACGTCTCTTGTTAGGGGCATTTAGGCCCCTAACATTCCATGATATGAGCATCATGGCTCCTAGGGAAGGGTGCTTCCCTTCCCTGAGTCCAGTAGAGAGGTGATCTTGATCTGCCCTAGAGCTTTCCCATCTAGAGATCTTAATTGTGCCAAAGAATTCCTGCCCGCCCCTTTCTTAGTGGAGTCCTTCCCATAGTTAGCTTTGGACTTGGTTGAGGGGACTTGCATAATGCCTAGACCCTCCAGCCTCAATCCCTGCTGCATATCAAGGCCTTCTTCCAAGGGCTCTATGCTTAATTTTTCTGCGACATCTAGTTCTAAGATTTTTTGAATTAATTCTCTTTTTTCTTGTAGATGCTTCTCATCATCCGGGGAAGCGTGCTCAATTAAGCCTATTAGATCATTAACAACTTCAATTTCTTTGTTTAAGGCATTTCCTTCGAGTAAGGCATCTTCGTCGCTCCCCTCAAAGACTTATGTCTGGAACACTTCCGTAGACTTGTTCTGATGGAGAGTGTTATCTTCCTGGGCGGTCAAAGAGCATAGAATGCCTTGATTTGAATCATGATGCCTGGTATCCACAAGATCCTCCGGAGGAAGTAAAGATAGCTGATCATTGATCTCCTTGCACAAAGCCTCTGTTTGACTCACTATTTTGGAGATAACCTTGGCGTTCCCCATTTTAATGGTGGCATTTGATGCCTCTTCCTGTGCCTTCGCACATTCTGGATCTGCTAGGGTGGGTTGCGGAACTCTATAAGTTCCCCTTCTTCCAAGTCTGCTGTGGCCTTAGAGCCAATCAACTCCTCGGGAGGAGGATTGACACACACTCCCTCCTTGTCCGATGGTGACTCTATCTTGGCTAGGCTCCCCATTTCCACATTTATTGCCTTCCCTAAAGCCTTTGAGCAACTGGCTATATAGCTCTTGCTCAAGATGCATCTTCCACCCTTAATGTCCACCTCAATCTGTTGGAACCATTTACCTTTCGCTGTTAAAATTTCCAAGTTATCGAGATACTTGTGATCCGAATCAATGTCGACCAGGATTTTGGGAGTATCCGACTTTTCACCAAAGAAGTCTTCCTCAAACCCTATGAAGGTGCCCAAATTACTACCAATTTTCTCCAAAATCTCCTCGCTCCAATACTCTGGAGGCAGGTTTTCCAATTTAATCCAATACGGGATTCTTTTGGGCGTATGCTTTGTTGGGTCAAAGTTTGGCTCCCAGTCGATTTTGTAAAAACCAAACCCTTCAAAGAATAATGGTTCTCCGAACATGATCTTCTTCTTAATATTTTGATCTGTGCAATCTAAGAGGAAAAAATTATTAGAGAGGGCCTTAGCTCTGACCCGACCCTCAAAGAGCTCTGAGAACCACTCGACAACTCAATCCCTTGGTGCATCTTTGCCTGTCCATTTTACGAAAAGCCCATGGGATTTGAAATGATCCCATCTCTGTTGCATAAAGGAATTAGGAATCAACATAAGTTTGCTTCTCCTATGTGGGGGGGTGTATGGATTTATTATCCGACGGGGAAGATGTTTCTTCCATCTCTGTGTTCTCTCCAGGGATTTGGCGTTTTGATTATTCTCGGGCCGTACAACCTTCGATGCCCTAGCTTGGATGCTTTCCATAGGAGTTTGCTTGGACTTGCACACCCAGATCGAGTTCCCTTGCCATTCATTCCTTTGCGTATTGGGGTTGACTGGTTGCCACTTGAATCCATGATCCCTGCTGCCCAAGGGGATTGCGTTTGCACCAGTGGCGACATTCTTCTGGCCACTTTTTGGCTGGATTCCCTCCTTTGCAGGCTGAAAATGCCTATTCTGCTTTTTTTTGCATTGCTCGCATCATATATGTGTGATTCTTATTTTTTTATTTATTTGATATATTTTTATTAATATTATTTTATATTGTTTTCTTATGAGCATTATTTTTATTAATATGATATTTACAATTGATAATATTATCTGTTCTATTTATTATGATAATTATATTATAATTATATTTTTGTGAATATTATGATAACTATATTATAATTGAATTGCTATTGTATATATTTATAATTATAATAATATTATCTTGATAATAATAAAATTGCATATGCATATATTTCTTTATTTATTTTCTTGTTTATTTACATTTCAATGTGTTACAATTTTGGGGACATGAGACAATAATATCGATTACACAACTTTTACAATTAAAAACACAAGAACACAAGATTTACGTGAAAACCCTTTCGGGAGAAAACCACGGCAAAATATTGCTTATATAAAATTCTCTTACAAATTTTGTAGGCACCAACCTACTAGAGACACTAATCTCTGCTTATCTTTGTAGGCATCAACCCATTGGAGACACAAATCCCCGTTACTAAGCACCAACCCAAAAAGAGACACAAATCTCTTCTATAGAGACGCACCAATCTCTAACACAACAAAGTTTTTGTTTTCTTGATATTGCTTCTTTCAAGCATGAGAGTCTACTTCATAAAATCTGCTATAAATCTGCTCTTAGGTCTGCTCCAAGTCTGCTATAAATCACCTCCAAATCTCTGCTATAAATATCCTTTGAAGATCTGCATATATTCTTCCTATAAATCTGCTACAATTTTTCTTGAAAATCTGTCATAAATCTCATTATAACCTTCTTCAAATCAGGTCCATAAATCTGCTTTTCTTCTCCCAATTTCTGCTCTTAAAAGGAATGATTTTTCATTTGACAACTTGCTTTCTAACCTCCAAAATAACTTGTATTCATATTCAAATCATGCACTTTACCAAAAGGAGGTCGGCCAAGAATTTAAATAATAAAGTTTATTTTAAACATTTAAATTCACCCAAGAAAGGCGCCAAAGAGAAGGTCGGCCAGCAACAAAAGTATTATTTTTATTATTATTTTGCAATTTGCAAAGTGAGTGCCAAGGTGGAGGAAGGTCGGCCAGTACTTATGAATTATAAACATGTCTTTTATCACCTTGAAATAATGCGATCTGCACTTGAATAAAGCTATTAGTTCTCCTTTGAGATTGCCTTTGACATCAATGACAATAACATTTTCAACATCCTTTAAGCCTGGCCATCAATGGATCTAACTCTATTTTTGCATTGCCCAAAAAATCTGCAACCTCATTACACTTCTGAAAACAATGAATACATAATAAAACAAATACCATCAAATTTTTTACAAAACTCTAAAGCCTCTTCCATAAGATTTTTAAACTTCCAGCATTGGGCAAACATCTTAAACAGTCCAGAGATTACTACCACAGGATCTCCTTCCAAGATCAACTTCTCACAACCCACCAAAAGAGCCAAATTGATTCCTTTCAGGAATGCCATCTAGTCAGCTTCATTATTAGTCTTAGAGCCTAAAAAGAAGGAACACCCTTCACAAAATGGCCAACCTCATTCCTTAGCACACATTCACCTCTTGCCAAGCTAGGGCTGCCTCATGATGCACTATCAGAAGTTAACTTCAAAAAACCCTAGGGAGGTTTCCTCCAAAGAGTATTGCTGCATCCCACAGTTTTACTGATTACCCCATGAATGAGGGGGACCTTTCAGTTACTTCCAGCTTCTTGAATCAATAATAATTCTCATAGTAAAAAATTGAATGATGAACTTTATTGGTTTTAGATCTTTGGTTCATTTTCACTTGATTTCCCATTGGTTTGGTCTAGTTGGACTCAAACTTTACATTGTTTCCTTTGATAACATCTTTTCATATTTCTACATGTTTATTCCCCTCAGCTAGATATTTCTCCCTCTCCTTGATCCTATGAGGGAAATAAGAAAGAAAAACAAAAATTGTTGGTTGAGGCATGTGTGTGCCAAAGAGATCTTTGTGTTGAACTTTCATCTGGATTAACTTTGCTACCTTCTCCCATTGAACACCCCTTTCTTGTTTTTTATGTTCTCCTTCCGTTTTTCAACTCACATGATCCATTTAGGATCAAAATAGCAGGTAAGATTTAGCTGTTCTAAAAGATTTTTAATATAAGCATTAAGAATAATTGCATACTAAAGTGTCAACAGTTTTGTAAAAGTAACAAGAGAGAAGTTAGTAGAGATTTAAACACAATTAAATATACATAAATTTAACTCATTGAAATTTCAAGTACTAATTTAGAGTTTGATGAGTAAAGCATTATGTAGAAAAATAAAACAAGGCTAGACAAAGCCAAACGAATGGCAAAGCTGGAAAAAATTATCCAACCTAGGATGCCTATCAAGAAGCAAAGAAGGCACAAATTCAGAAATATATTTCAAAGGTCAAAGCTTGGAGGCAAAATATCATACATATAAGAGTTTAATAAACAGGCCTATGGTTAAATTACAAAAGGAAGCATCATTAAGGTGAGCTAAATATAGAAGATCTTTCATAATCCTTCAGAGTTATGAAGGGACCAATCCACAAAGCATTAAATTTTGTACAGTTCCTTGGATCTTCTTTTCTCTTGTTATACACAGATCATATTACATAGGTTGAATCTCCTAATGAGGAGCTTTTGGTGAAAGAATCTATTTGCCTGCCTTTGTCTTGTAGCTAGAGTTTGTAAATCATCTCTACAACAAATTTTCCAAATGCAATTAGTGTGGTGGGTTAAGCCATATGGATTGTTACTCTATGGTAAGTTGTTTTAATTCATTGTCACTGTTGGGAATTTCAATCACAATGTAAAATAGCTGCGTGACTCTCTTGGACAGCTCAGAAACTTGTGATTTTGAGCTAGGAGTGACTAAAAACAAGCTGAAGTGGATTTCCTCATTGAGTTTGAGCATGAGACTGAACTTGCAAAGAATAAAAAATATGCTATTAACTAACTCATTGGGGTGGGTGAGGGAAGGAGTAGAAATTTGGGTTTCCAAACAATGCAAACTTGAGTTTGACTCAAAGATATTGGAAATATTGTAATTATGACACTTGCATTTTATTTCGGTTGGTTCTTAAAGACAACTTTAATGGAAAGATAGAGGAAGACATGCATATCAATCAGCTTAGGGGGCTTGAGTTGCATGGTTGAGAGACTTATGTATGTAGGTTAAAGAAGGTCCTATATGGGTTGGAGAAAGCACCAAGTTCTTGGTACTCCCAGGTTGATTAGTATTTGTTGAAGTTGGGCTTCACCAAAATTGTTGTCGATCCTAACCTTTGTCAAAAGCTCTCGTCTGCTAAGATCCTTCCTTTTGCTCTATAATTTGCACCTAGGAATTGTGTCAAAAGCTCTTTTGAAGTCCAAAAACAACAATAAGCTTCTTCTTCTTCAATGATATGCTTTAAATCAATGCCATAATCTACTGTTGAGTGTTTAGTTTGAAACCTGCTTGCCCTTTTGCCCTTTTGCCCTATTATCTTTTTCTTTTACCCACTCGCTGATTTTGTGCTCAATGATGCTTTCAATTTTTCAAATAGCTTTGCAAATGAAGGATTGATCGTGATGGTCCTGCAGTTAGAAGAATTGTTTGCATCTTTGCTCTTGAAAAGAAGTATTGCTAGATTGCTAGATTGGTTGAATCTTTTCGTCATGTGAGGAGGGAGGTTTTTCATTCTCCCATTTTAAGTATTCTGCTTGTAGCTCATCCATGCCATAAGCCTTACTTATACCCATCTTCTTGATATCTTCCTTAACCTCTTATAAAGTGAATAATTTTGTTGTTGTGTTGATTGTGGGAGGGGCCTCCTTTGACTCCTATTAATACAATTGCTTTGTATATTCTAGCCAATGGGTAATTATAATGTTATTCATTGTTTACTTTTTTATTTGTTGAAGTTCCCTCCAAAATAGTGTCTTTGTACTTTTGGATATTGAACATGATAAATTATAAAAACGAATATCCATTCCCTTGCTATCTTGAGGTCAAATTTTAGGTAAAGGAAACATTCAAGACAACATTCAAGACCAAAATGGGTCTTTTTGATTGGCTTGTGATGCCTTTTGGTCTCTTCAATGCTCTCACAACTTTCATGTGAAATATGAACAAGGTATTTAGATATTATCTGGAAAAATTTGTTACCCTCTACTTAGATGATATTCTTGTCTTCTCTCACACTTGGAAGGTACATCTTCAACATTTGGGACTCATTCTTTACACACTTCAGCAGAACGATTTGTATATCGACCTCTCTAAGTATTCTTTTGATCAAACATCCATGTCCTATTGTGGATTTGTCATTGATGCACATGGAAATTGGGTGGATCCAACAAAAGTGGAAGTAATCAAATGGCGTACTCCTTCAACCCTCATAGAATTGTAGAGTTTTCTTGGTCTTGCAAACTTCTATTACAAGTTCATCCTTGTCTACTCAAATGTTTCCACGCTTTTGCATTAGTTGACAAAGATCAATGTTGTGTTTTAGTTGATATAGGAACATTCTTGTGCCTTAAATAAATCGAAGGAAAAAATGTTTTTGGCACCTATTCTTGTACTAGTAGATCTCTCACAACCTTTTGAGTTTGAGATGGATGCATCACAATTTGCACTTGAAGCAATTTTGAAGTAGAATGGTGATCTTGTGGCTTGCCATTTAAAAACCTTCTTTGTTGTTAAATGGAACTACTCCACACATGACAAGGAGATGTATGCATTGGTCCAAGTTGTTAAGTAACAAAGACACTATCTTTTGGGCAAGGAAACAATTGTCCATATTGAGCAATCAAAAAACAAAATTGAAGAAGTTATGCGTATGAAGTGGGCTTTATATTTACAACAATTTTGCTTGGTCATCAAATTCAAAATGGGACCACCAACACTATTGCCGATTGTTTGAGTCACCCTCCAATAACAAAATTTTTGACTATTGTCACCACTTCTCATTTGGGATTTCAGACATGGGCTTCTCAGTATGTTGATGATCCTAATTTTGGATAGGATTGCAACTTCTTTGGAATCTCGCATCTTCCAATTTGGCACCTATTCAAGATTTTCACATCAAGGAAGGGTTGCTCTACAAGTTGGATAAGTTGTGTACCTCTTGTGATCATTGGATTTCTCTTCTCTAGGAAAAACACTCTATTTTTTGTGGTGGTCATTTTGGCAATCAAAAAACACTTCATCATTTGTAGCATTTCTTCTATTGGCTTCACATGTAGTGAGATGTTTTGCACTTCTCGAGACATTCTGTAGTTTGTTGTTGCTCAAAACTAGCAAATAGGAAGTTAGGCTTGAGTCTTCCTTTGTCCTTTCCTATTCATCCTTGGAAGAGTATTTACATGGATCTAATTAGTGGCTTTCCGATGATTGTTTGCCACCATGATTGTGTTTTTGTGGTTATTGATCACTTTAGCAAATTGACAAAGTTCATTTGATGTGACAGGACTAGTTTTGTGAGTGACTTAGCCCAACCTTTATTTAATTGTGTTTGGAGATCCTTTGGTCTACCTACCAACATTGTTTTTGACAGTGGCTCATGTTTTGTGGGCCATTTCTAGCATTATTTGTGGAAAATTTTGGAAGTTTCTCTTAACTTTTCCATGGACTTTTATCCGTAGTTGAATGGTCAAACTGAAGTTGTGAAACACATTCTCTTGTAGATTATACTACCATACTTCTAGCAATTGAGATTTGAGCCTAACCCACATTGAGCATGCACACTACCAAGTAGCCCATTCTTCTACTGGTCACTCACCTGTTGAGGTTTGTTTTGGTTTTCAGCCTTTGACTCCATATGAGTTGTCCTTATCCTTGCCTTCTCCAACCAGCATGCACATTGAGAAAGAGAAAAATAAGGACACTCCTTCATTTAGCATTTGTAGAGTCTTCAATGCAAAGTGATTCATATTCTTTAGAAGACACAAGAGAAATAGAAACAACTTATGCATTGTTGTTGCGTCCCTCATCTTTTTGAGGTTGGAGATAGAGTTTGGTTATATTTGGACAAATGTTGCTTCTAGGAGAAAGCACATGGCAAGTTCAAGCCCTCATGCTATGGACCTTAAACTATTCTTCAACAGGTGTTTGAGAATGCTTTTCGACTTGATCTTCAAGCATAATTGGGCATTGATGATGTTGTCAATGGTTATCTTCTCGAGCACTACATTGAGACGACATTAGAGTTCAAGCTTCCCATCAGCCATCTCACAGATATTGTTCTTGATTTTCAACTTTCCCTAGATTTCAACTAAGTTTTCAACACAAAGACTCTGAAATATCCCCATGTAATTTTATAAGTAAAAAAAAATTCAATTTCACCTAACCGTTCTCACAGGCATTTTGTCAAACAGTTACCATGCAGCTGTTCTGAACTTGTTTTGAATTGTTTCAATATCATGACAATGTATTATGCAATTTGCTCACAGAAATTTCTTGCACAATTGGCAAGTAAAGGACAATTGATATTGCAAGTGTTGAACAAATAATTTTGCTTCTTACAATAAGTAGTTAGCTGCTTTAATAGTTCAGAAATTTTATCATTTATTAAATTTTTACCAGCAATTACAATCCAGATGCACAGAAATAAATAGGCTGACCTTCAATGTGCTAACAGGTCTGATTTTTAACTGTTACTGGCATGAACAGCAAGGGATCCTTTGATTCCACTCTTCAACTTCTTCGATGATCACCTGCAACTGATTAAACTTCAATGTAATCACTTCCAGCAATGCACAGACCCCTTCAAATGGAAGATTAAAGATAATAGCACAGGTCTGAAAGTCTTATCAGCCACTTCCAAATTATGCCACTTGGCAGGGAACACTCCCAGCACTGCCACAATGGCCTTCAAACACACGCAGGACTGTCACAAATGCCTCCAAACACACCCAGGACTGTCACAAATGCCTCCAACACACTCAAAATCACCTCCAACACCTTGCTAACTTGCTGCAATGAGAGTACAGGTCTGATTAATAAGTCTGAGCAAATAACAGGTAGGAAAGTGGACCAATGCTTTGATTTTAAAGAAGAACTACCTCAGACTTGTATGCCCTGCCAGGAGGAATGATTTTCTTTAGGAAAATAAACTACCACGGTTAAGTCCTAAATTTCTATGCAAGAATGGTAGCTCAATGCTGGAAAACCCTTTGAACCAATACCCATTACCAAAAACTCATCATACAAACCAGGGCATGCATTTTAGAGGGGTATGGCCTGCCTGGCAAGGTGGTACGGCCAGATCACAGAATAACTCCAGAACTTAATCAAACAACTTCAAACTCCTGAAATTTGTCTTCAATGAAGACTCACAAATTTCGAAACCCATCGTTGATGTGCAAATGTGAGAAACTTGGATGATTTCTCCTGCTACCAGCTAGGGAGGAATCTTTCACCTTCGAAACTGATACACCTGTAGGAATAACAACCTAGGGTTTCAGACTCGGTAGAGCTCCCTCTGAAATATAAAAAATTAAATAAAACCAGCATAATCCACAAATGAGCTCTTGCATTCTTTTTATAACCCCTTTTAATTTTCCCGCCAAAAACATTAAATGCTTTTTTAATAAAGTGACATTATAAAATACCTTTATATATTTCCTCCGCGTCACTTTATAATAACACTATAATTTAAATAATTTAATATTACCTTTTAAATATACTTTTTGCAGGCAATATCAAATAGTTAAATTAATTAATCAAATTAATATCAGTTTGGCGAGCCGGAAAACGGGAACATTACAGACTCATTAGATCTGCCATGATTTTCCATATCCTACTTTGTTGCCAAACAAGGCCAGCTTTTGCACTAGGCACAATGGAACACTCACCATTAGATATCTTGGTATTTTTCTTCTCTTTTACAAGGATTAGCTATAGGTTAGGAATTATTTTCATTTTTCTATTTTATTATTCCTAATTTTCATCCTATGTGAAAATTTGAAACAGTAAAACGTCTTAAGTTAGTTCCTAGTAGTTAGGTTGTTTGCCTAAGATAACTAGTAGTTAATTTTTTTGGCTTTTTGTTATCCACATTTAGTTTTCATCCAACAAATTGAAGAATTTGTAATATCCTCAAAATCTTTTAATTTTGGCATAGTTTTTGCCCATAAAACCAATTAATCCTTCTTTACAAATTAATCAAGTTTGCAGCCTTTTTTAAGAGATTATTGTCATTATTCTGCTGAATTTGATCTCTGACTGCCGCTCCACATCAATTTGTCAACCAAGTAAACTTTTCTAGTTGATGTGTATCTTTTTTCTGTCTTAATTGTTTCATGAACCTGTGAAACACTTAATTGTTTGTGCAAGCATTAATCTAAGGCTTCTTGTCTATGAAAATTTGGGCTACAAGAGAAATAACTTGAAACTTTTCCAGAACATAAATACTCATATCCGTGTTCTTGAAATATATTCAGGGTACTCCACCAAAGATTCAAGAATTTTGTTTTCAATTGATTTAGTTGGTTGCCCTCAATGTGAATAGAAGCCTTAAACCACATAGGTTTAAAAGACATGAAAAGGAAAGGAAGAAATAGAAGAGAAGTAAAAAGAAAGAGCAATAAAGAATTTGTCACCATCTATGCTTCTTAATCTTGACAGGTATGATATATACATTACAGATATGCAATTGCTTTCTTAGAAGTTGGAATCTGTGCATGTTTGGAGACCTTTGGCTTTTCTTGATTGTAGATAAGTTATGCCTTTGTCAAGAATATCTTCAGATTTCTAAAAACTTGCATTTGTGGCTGCAATTTGATCTGACTTTCCTTTTTCTAATGGGAAATTTTGTTAAATTTGCATACTTTCATATGTCAGGCCAAAATAAATGCGATTTCAGTCACAAAGCGTGCAATAACAATAAAATCAAGTTCAAGATATCCATCGACATCTTCAGATGTAGAAGATTTTCGTCCACTTTTTGGGGGTAAGTTTGGAGGAGTTCGTACTGACTTTCCTGTGGCAACATTGTCATTGAATGGCGGACTCAGTCGGGTGCGGTTTAAACCTCTATATTTAAAGTGAAAAGTTGCTTTGATCTTGTATAATGTGCATCACTGTTTATATTCTCATTTGGAACATTCAACTCTTCAGGAATCTGGAGAAGATGGGACTCTGGAACTTTTCCGGTTTTTCTCAGAAACAAGCCATGAATATCTCAGTAACGATAAAAATAGAAATGTATGTGTTGAAAGATTTACATTGCTGCATATTCTGTTTGACTGCAACTTCGTTTTATGCCATTTTGACTTAATTCTAGAGATTATTTAATTTCCTTATCTCCCTTTATAGAATAATTTACAAATTTTTAACTTATCTCTAAAGTGCAGCTTATAAGATTATGAACACAGAACAGCTTGAGAAAACATCCTGACATGCCTTTATTTGCTTCAGGGTTAGAGGATACTATTTCAGAATGGTAATCTTGAGAATGAATTCTCCCTATTGTAACAATTTTTCTCAGTTGATTTCTTAAGAGAGCTCCCATTGGCAAGAAAACTTTGTTAAAGCAGGTGCAGCTTGTGATTAACATTACAGAGTCAGATCATAGAGTTTTGACTTTCTTATTACTCTTAACGCTATTGAGATCCATAAGGACGACCACTGAAAAACATGCTGAGCCTTTTTTCATGTTTGCGCATCCCCAGCAACAATATCTTGAGTCATACTCTTGGTCTCAGTATCTTGGGTCTGTGTATGTTATAGTTATTGGGTAAATATTATTTATAGGATGAGAAAGCTCCTACTTGTTTCACATAAACAAAGTAATTAGAAACTTGCATTTTTGTTTTGAGATCCATTTATCTCTCTCTAGATGCTATGCACAAAACTCTCGATTAATAAAATTCTGTTTCAGTTTTGTATTTTTCTTCTGTTAGTTGGATGTATATGTTATTTCGTTTTCTACTTCCTGCATTGAAATTTGCTTTTTCGTATAACACAACTAAATTTCTGCAATTTAGAGTGTTGTCCACCTCACTGCTAGTAAAGTTCGGATAACTCATTATCTATGTCTTTCAAATTCCCTCTATTTGGACAACCCACTGACTCCTTACAATGACTTGCTTTTTGAATCTTCTTTGTTAATTTAAAAATTCACATGTTAATATCTCTAAGACCTGCATCAGAAAGCTGAGCCATAGAACTTTGATCTCCTATAGATTGATCCTTACTCTGGACTATCTTTGGTCCTCTGATACCATTTACAGGATTTGTCTTCTATAGACTATGAGGTTTTGACATTGAAGGAAATTTTAACGGAGTCTTCCAAATATTTTATGAAATTCCTTTGAATAATATCAGCTTCTGCCTGAAAGGCCAAGAGAGTGCTTTGCATAATAACAGATTGAATTTTGAATGCTGAAATCTGCTACTAACAGGGAATATTCTGCTCCACTGGCTTCTATGAGTGCTGCAATCAGATCTAAACAAAAGTTAAAACAGATTCAAAAACAACTAGAACCTGAAATGCCTGAAATGAAAGGCTGGATGTCGGTTTTCTTTCTTACCTTTGAAGTTTGAACTGAATTTGGAGTTTACAAAAACATATCTAATCTTTTTGGACATTGAGATAATACAGCACATGAATAACTGACCAACTAACTAAAACTTCCCTAGCATTAAATTAATAATTTTAAAATTAAAATTTCAGTACTATTTGAAATGCTTTGTATTATTCGGAGATTGTGAAAATTATAAATGACTCAGTCTCCCTTACAAAATAAGAAACATATTTAAAATTTCAAGCATCTGCAATCTATAATATTCTGAGAAATGTTTCTGGAAAAATTGTGTAGAGAGGATTTTGGATCTCCATTCGGGCCACATTATTTGGCTTATTATTAAATTAATTCAAAAAGATTGATACATCAAACCAACTCAGTCTCTGCAAAAGAAATTCAAGCTAATCTTGAAAAAGCTGTTGCCACTAAATAAGGTATTGGGCCTGCAATTATGGGTATATTTTCTTTTATGGTTGGACACGGACTGTCTTGCTAAAGTCTGTTAGTTGATCCAATCCAGCTTGTTTTGTGTCACTAGCCACTTGAATTTGGGAAATTTTTGATTGACTCAGAAAATATCATAATTGTAGTCTGGTTATCTAAGATACAGCCATTTTCTTACCAATATGAGAAATATCAAAAGGAGCAGAACATAAATGGTATTCTGTTCTAATGAGGCACAATATTACAGGGATCAAGGGGCAATGAGGCATACTCATCTTTTGTTTCATTTAAGTTCCTTTGCTTAAACAGTTGTATGGAATTGAAAATAAGATACAAGCTTTTATTTTCTTGTGAACTCTATTGTTCAAACCATAAATTAAAATCTCATGATGGCAAAACTTGGCAGACCCAATTTCAACTCAGACTTGGGAATTTGATAACAACTCAGCAAAACTTGACAAATTAAAAAAATGCTTATATTTATTTAAAAAGCATAAATTTCATGCAAAACACAGTTACAAGATATATGAAACGAGTCTATAGAATGTTGGGTGTTGTTTTCTATCAGATTTGAATAAAAAATGAGAACAATGTCACATCAACATGTGAATACATTTATACAACAGCCAATATAATGATATGAATCTCATGATGATATCATCATAAGAATTATAATTCCATACAATTTACAAGAACTTATGATTTTTTGTTCACCTTATACATACCAGTGATGGCTGGGGTCTTACTTTGGTGTCAGTTGCAATGCTGACTCCACCCTTGAATTAGAAGCTCAACGTCATCATCAACCATGATGTCATCCAATCCAATGGCTCGTGCTTTTGCTTCTGCTGCATCCTCCTCTACTTGCCTCACAAAAACAACAATCTTGTCTTTTATAAACATGGAGTCCTCATCTTGGACAACTCAGTTGCTATATATATCAATGTCATCCAAGTCAATTGCTACGCCCTTAATTATAGTGTACATAGGATTATGAATAGTTGGCTTGTGGCAATCTTGACTCTTCATTAAGTCATATTATCATTATTATACTGTTATTTAGTTAATTAGGTTGGACTAAGGCTTATATAGGGCTATCTAAGTCAGCCTGGGTGATATCCTAGGCATAAATAACACATATATATAGGAGGTAGTGAGTCTTATTTCATCATCATATTGTGAATTGTGTTCCCATTTGAGATATTTGGAGGTTTGCCCCCTCAAAGTGGCTTGTTATTCTTATTTATTATCAAATATTTGCAGCAATATAAGTTATTTCATAACAAGTGGTATCAGAGCATGATCTTGGCACCATTACGACAAGGCATTTTTTTCAATTTTGGAAGTCATTTTGTGAAACACATCTCCCAGATTTTGGCAAATTTTTGTCTAATTTTTACATGGTTTTTGAAGAACATATTGAGCAGCTACAATATAGATTTCAGAGGAATTGGAGCAGAATTGAGTGATTTATTGCAGAGTTAGGGTTTCTACCTAATTTATTTGGAAAATGCATATCTTCCAAATCTTGTTAAATTTGTTCTTGGTTTTTAGTGGGTTTTTGGAGCTGTAAGAGAGGAGCTTATAGTCCAAATTGTAGAGGAATTGGAGCAGAATTGAGTTATTGCAGAATAAAGGTTTCCAACAAATCGCTCTCAAGGTTGCAAATCACCTAATTTTTGGCAAATTTTTTTGGGAAAGTGAAACCTAGGCCTGGGTAAGTTATACTAACTTTTTAAGATCGTTTTGACTTTATTTGTGCTATTTATTGCAAAATTATTTTCTATCATCATGACAGGGCCTGCAACAAGAGGCAAAAAGAATGCTACCACATCGGGGAAATCTTCATATAAGGATGAGGTAGAAATTGAGGATATTAATTCTAATGATAAAATCAACAAGGTCAAGGGTGAAATTTCATCAATTAGGATTGAGATAAATGAATTTTCGAAGAAGGGCGAAGATTCACCTAGTAAGGACAAAGATAATGCTTTTGTTGGGCATGAATTCTTTGGGCTTGACTCAGGTTTCAAGAAGGATCATTCCTTTAATAATCCTATGCCTAGGCAATTCATACCCAAGTTGGATAGAGAAAGTCTGATGGCAAGGATCCAACCAATTGGCTTTGCCAAATGGAGCAGTTCTTTGATCTTCATCATGTTCCTAGTCAACAAAAGTGGCTATGGCATCATTCTACTTGGAACGAGATCAATTTACTTGGTATCGTTGGTTATGTGATGAGAAGAGAAAGAAGGGTTGTGTGGTCACATGGTCAATTTTTCAAGAGGAACTTGCTACCCATTATGAAGATAACTTTATGGATAGCTGCTTCTGCCAACTAACTAAATTAAAGCAAACATGTACGGTTAAGGATTATATTCAACAATTTCAAACCCTTTGTCCGAGAGTGGAGAATGTGATAGAAGAAAATTTGAAGGAATTATTTATAGGTGGTTTAAAGGACCACATAAAATATGAGGTACGATTGTTCCAACCACGATCCTTGTCGTAAGCAATACTAATGGAGAGACAAGTTGAGGAGAAGTTTTTGGTCACTAGGCGACAAGGGATTGTAAATATAAGCAAAAGGAGATCTCCTACACATTTATTACCTTAATCTACAAGGTTGACTCCACAACAAATTGAGGAGAAGAGAGCAAAAGTGTTGTGTTTCAATTGTGACAACAAATATAGTCGAGTACATAAATGCAATGAAAATAAATTGTTTTATATTGAAGCTCTGAGTGAGGAAGAAGAGGAGGAATGAATATTAGAGGGTGATAGGGAGTTAGATGAGGAATCACATGATTCCCAACCAGTCATCTCTTGTCATGCACTCTCAGGTTTGAGCGCCCCACAAACTCTCAAGGTAGTGAGTTTCTTAAAGAAGCAAAAAATAATAGTGTTGATTGACTCAAGTAGTACTCATACTTTCATCAACAGAAAGTTGGCTACTCGTCTAAATTGTTTTATATATCCAACTCCAGAGTTTCAGGTCTTGATTGTAGATGGTGGTATTGTTAGTTGTTCTAGAAAATGCCATAGCATTAAATTATCCATGGGAGATTACCATCTTGATAGCCCAATGTATGCTATCTCCATGGGTTCAACCTATATTGTTTTGGGAGTACAATGGCTTACTACTCTGGGAAAAATTGAGATGAACTTCCAAGAACTATTCATGAGATTTCAATCAGAAAGACAATAGAGATAAGAGGGTTGAAGGCAAAGTCCCCACAAATGGTAAGCTCTCATCAAATGCAGAAGTTGCTTAAGAAAAGAGTTGATGGATTTGTGGCCCAATTATGTTCATTAGAAGTCTATCAATCTAATGTTCCCACCCATTCAAATTTACAAGCAATCATTGATTGTCACTCAATGGTTTTTGGAGATATTCCTAAAGGACTTCCTCCTAAGAGGGATCATGATCATGTCATACAACTAGATCTAGGGAGCCAACCACCCAACATCAAGCCCTACAGGTACCCATATATACAAAAAAGTGAGATTGAAAAGATTGTAGAGATGTTAGAGGCAAGAATTATCAGGTAAGCCAAAGTGTTTACTCCTCGCTAGTGGTGATGTTGCGTAAGAAGGATGAAACTTGGCACATGTGCCCAAACTATAGAGTGCTCAACATGTACACCATCAAAGATAAGTTTACTATTCTAGTCATTGATGATTTGCTAGATGAATTAAACGGAGCTATGTATTTTATGAAGTTAGATCTTAGATCAGGTTATCACCAAATTGGAATTAAGGAAGAAGATATTTCTAAGACAACATTTAGGACTCATGATGGTCATTATGAGTTTTTGGTGATGCCATTTGGTCTTACCAATGCATCGTCAACATTTCAAAGTTTGATGAAATCCATCTTTAAGAAATTCTTGAGGAAGTTTGTATTAGTGTTCTTTGATGATATATTGATTTATAACAAGACATGGGAAGAACACTTGCAGCATGTAGATCAAGCATTACAAGTTCTTGAAGATCATCAACTCTTTGCTAAGTCATCCAAGTTTGCTTTTGGTCTCAATGAGGTGGAGTACTTGGGACACAGTTTCGCATGAAAGAGTAAAGGTGAATCCTAATAAAATTAAGGCTATCATGGAATGGCCTATTCCCAAAACCATTAAGAAATTGAGGGGTTTCTTGGGATTGATTGGACACTTTGGAAGATTTGTGAAGAATTATGGTTGTATAGCAACACCCCTCACAACTTTATTGAAGAAGGATTCTTTTCATTGGACGAGTCCGCTAATGTAGCATTTGAGAGATTGAAGGAGGCTATGTGTACAACTCCAGTGCTTGCCACTCTAGACTTCACTAGAGATTTTATTGTGGAATGTGATGCTTCAAGAAATGGTATAGGAACAATTCTCATGTAGGAGGGTTGGCCAATCGCTTTTGAGGAGTCGTCAATTAAAGGGTAAGAATCAACTCAAACCTATTTATGAGAAGGAAATGTTGGCTATTCTTCATGTAGTAAAACAATGGAGGCTTTATCTAATAGGTAGGCACTTCAAGGTTAAAACAAATCATGATAGTCTAAAATATTTTTTGGAACAAAGATTATCTTTTGAAGAGCAACAAAAATGGGTCACTAAGATGTTGGGATATGATTTTGAGATTGTATATAAGAAAGTAAAGGAAAATGTTGTTGTAGATGCACTTTTTAGGAAGGATGAGAAAGATGAAGCTTCATTGTGTGCCATTTCAATATTACAAGCAGATACAGTTGTAGAAGCCAAAGCACAATGGAAAAATGAGTTGCTACAAGTAATCTTATTCAATAGTTACAGAGTGATCCCAATAGTTCAGATAAGTTTTGTTGAAAGGGAGATACTCTGTCGTATAAAGAGCGATTTTATCTTTGCAAGAATTCCTTTCTTAAACACAAGATTCTCAGAGAACTTCACGAGTCTCTAGTTGGTGGTCATTCATGATTTTTGAAGACATATCATTGAGTCAAGCAAGATTTATTTTGGGAAGGGCTAAAAGGTGATGTTCAAAAATTTGTGGTTGAATGTTTTGTTTGTCAAAGAAATAAAAGAGAGACAATTAAGACACAGAGTCTCTTGCAGCCCTTAGTTATTCCTAGCCAACGTTAGGAAGAGGTATCCATGGACTTCATCACATGGCTTCTAAAATCTGAAGGTAATAATGTCATCATGGCAATAGGAGATCGCCTCACTAAATATGCACATTTCATTGCATTATCACATCCTTTTACAACAAGTATAGTGGCAAAAGCTTTTTTGGAGAATATACAAAAGCTACATGGTACACCTAAGGTTATTGTTAGTGACTGTGATCCTACTAGTCACTTTTGGATAGATTTATTCTCATGTTTGGATACTCAATTGGCTCATAGTTTTTCATACCTCCCTCAATTTGATGGGCAAACTGAGGTTGTTAATAAGTGTTTGAAAGGATATCTACGCTATTTCACCTCAAATAAACAGTCTCAATGGGTAGATTGGCTACCACTAGCAAAATGGTGGTATAACACTTCCTTTCATAGTTCATCAAAAGAGTCTCCATTTATGGCACTATATGGATATCAACCTCCTTACATCACATCATTAAAGGTGTCACCAAGAGTTGAAGCAGTGGAGGATCACTTGCTTCATTAATAATGGGTTCTTTTAGGACTCAAGGAGAATCTAGCCATAGCACAAAATTGAATGAAGCAATAGGCCGACCAACACCGTAGTGAAAGAATTTTTGAAGTTGGGGATTGGGTTTTCTTGAGATTGCAACCTTACAAGCAAATGCCATTGAAGCAACAAAAAAAGAACAAGTTGTCTCCGAAATATTATGGCTCATACCAAATCGTGCAAAAGATAGGTAGTGTTGCCTACAAGCTGGAATTGCCACCAACAACAAAGATACATCCAGTTTTTCATGATTCTTGTTTGAAGAAGGTAATTGGGCATAATATCCCTACTCAGACAATATTACCAGAGCTTGATGAAGATGGAAAAATCATATTGGAACCAGAGTTCATTCATCAAACATGCACAAAGAAGCTAAGGACTAGAACACTCACCGAGTATCTCATCCAATGGAAGAATTTACCAATTGAAGATGCCAAATGGGAAGACGAGGAATTCATTCAGAAGCATTCACACTTGATTAACATTGAGGACAATGCTTTGAAGAGGGGGCGCATGCTACGCCCTTAAATATAGTGTACATAGAGTTATGAATAGTCGGCTTGTGGCTATCTTAACTCTTCATTAGGTCATATTATCATTATTATATTGTTATTTAGTTAATTAGGTTGGCCAAAGGCTTATATAGGGCTATCTTAGTTGGCCTGGGTGATATACTAGGCATAAATAAGGTATATATAGGAGGTAGTGAGTCTTATTTCATCATCATATTGTGAATTGTGTTCTCATTGGAGATATTTGGAGGTTTGCCCCCTCAAAATGCCTTGTTATTCTCATTTATTATCAAATATTTGCAGCATATTTCCTATCACATTCTTCTATTGTGCAAATTAATTCATAACATCAGTCACCTCATGAATATTTGTTCCCTCCACCTTTTTGAGCAAAGACATAGTTTGTATTGCACAAAAGACAAGGTCATTGAGGTACTTTTGTGTCAACCTATTGTGTTTCTTTGTATGAATGACATTAAATAAGCTTCAATTGTAGTCACATCGAGAATCACTATAAGGTTGGGACGATATTCAAAGGGTTAGCTTGGAAGATTTGGGGTTTTCTTTCCCAAATTTCCCTCCAAACACTTGCAAAGAAGACATTCACAAGTTTGTAAGCAATAATTGCACATGTCAAATATTTCAAGTGAAGTGAAGATAAGATTGATATTTTTTGTTACCTTGTGCTTGGGTGGTTCTCCGTTGAATAGCTAGTGAAGAGAAGAGCCTCTTGCTAGTTTGTTTTTATTTTTGCAACTCTTCGATAATTAGGTTCCTGATCTCAACCTTAGGAATCGTTCAGTGCATGTTGAGACCCCCACTATAATCTCTACATCAACATTGTTAAAGTCATGCGAATGAAAATTTGGGTTGAGGTATAATGGTGCTGCATACATGTGTTGGTGGAGTTGATTCTTCCACCTTTGATTAATAATGTCCCAAATGAGTTGAAATTTCTGCAACCTCCCCAATAATAGTTCTAGATGGCCTCATTAGTCTTGTTCATGGCAACATATAGATATTCAATCTGGTTTTGCTCCCCATACACCAAGTGCAAAACCTTAATTGAAAGGCTCGACGCCTACAAATAAATTAAAGTTTCAATTAAAAAGAAAGCTTAAAAAAATGAATAATATATAGTAATTATAATTTTAAATAATGAATTTAGATGATACAATTTAAAATTTAAATAGGACTTTGAAGTTACCTTGATTTTATTATTTCTTTCTGCAAATAAATCAGTAAAGAATTGTCATCACAACCCTCTTCCATTTGTATTCTTTGAATAAGAGGAATCAACCCATCAGAGATGATTACTTGTAAGTTCCTAAACGTTAAAGTTCAAAGTTACCTCAATGATCTCCTCTAGTCTAGTAACTTTGGGATTCCACTGCCACCCATTATATCTGATTTTATTTCTGCCTTAGAAAACATGTTAGAAGGGTGGGATGAGGAGTTCATTTCACTTGTGAACAATAGTGAACAAGGGTTATGTATTTACAGCCTAGAATGTGAAACCGTATGCATGAACCATTTTTTAATGTTGAAATATGTTAACAGGGTGTTTCATTTGGTACTTGTTGCCATGGTGATTATATCATAGACTCATTTCAATCCATCTTTGTACTAGAGGTATTGTTGCAGACCATCTTGACTTGTTTTTCATTTTTCCTTTCCAGGTTGGGCTTGGGAATAGACCATCTGATACAAATTCAGTGGCAGACATCCTTCTTTTTAACTCAGCAGAATTGCCTTATCACAGGTAATATTAAGAGACTAATGTAATCATTTCAGATCTATATTTGATGTAAGTCTCTAATATGGTCCAATAATTTAACAAGTTATCCAATTGGTTACCGTCCAGCCCAATTGGCATTGATTAAATACAAAAAACTAAGAAAAGGACAATTTATCATAGCATAATTACTGAATAAGTAATTATATATGTTACTGAATAAGTAATTATAAGCCTAAAGTTTTGCAAAATGATGTTTATGCATGTAATAATAAATGTTTTTGTAAATAATATACTTAAACACAATTAAACATTCTCAAAATATTCTGTCTATTTGAAAGGTGTTGAAGCTTTCATTTAAGAAATATTAAATAAGATATCATCTATTTATGTGTTAATTTACCTAGGAGTTAATGCCTATGAGCTAAGTAGAAAACCAGGAAAATGAATAAAGATATTCAATATTCAACATAATGGAGCAAATTACAAAGAGTAATGTATAAATATAATAGTCCTTTTGGATGCATGAATCAAGGAGATGACATGTTCAAGAGGTGATGGGTTTAACTCTGAGTGACTCCTAATCAAGAGGTGAGTTAACTCAATTTAACTAAGATAGAGGTTGCCTTGACTTAAAGAGGTGGCACCTAACTACCATTAATCAAGGATTGATGAGGTATTAGTCGCACTTGTGTACCTCAAGTCAAGGTGTACGGATATCATTATTAGCTAGAGTAAAGTTAAATATCCGTAATATCCTAAATAAACTCATTAGTTAGGTGCAATATAACACTTAGGACAAAAACATATCCAAGATGAAATACAATTATTACACCAACACTCCTCCATAAGTGCAACTTAGGAAGAAGTGAGAAATAAAAAATGACAAATGGGTATCAACAAAAAAAGTCATATGAGATACCCATGTAGAATGATAGACCCCCCAAAGAGAGAGCATCGAGCACCTCCCCAAGTGTGATGCCTCATGTGCTGATGGTTGATACCAAAGGTGAATGCAAAAAATCTTCCCATTTTGAAAAGGAAAATGATGGAAGATGATAGAAATCGATCTCTAGAAACTGCTCAAATGTCACTAAATTAGTGCTGAAAGGTGCCGAGATTGGATCAGGTGTTCTAGGACTAACGAAATATGGTGACAACTCAAAGCACTATGGAGATTGCTGAAGAATAGAAGCCAAAGATGATGGAGAACTAAGTTCTCAATGGTGTCTTCAAGATCCCAAAGACAAAATAGATTGAAATGTCTAGTGGATAGATGTCCCAATGAGTTGTTCTAAGAAAATTGATATGATCTTGCTAAGAAGAATTACTGTATGCCTTCTCATTTTTTAACTTATCCACACTAGATGCTTTAGTATGAACATTTGTCAAAGGAGTATTAGGAGCAAAATATGAGAAGGCATACAATCTAGATTGATTATCTGTCTCCCCAATCGCAGCAATGTTAAATTTTGCAAATCTGAGATAACCACAAAATCAGGTGTAAACTCAACACTTTTACTTGTCTCACTATGTGTAATCTAATAGATGGATGGGAGATTAGTTGACAAGAAAGGTATGCAAATGATATCATTGAATGATCCTTCATCCATGTCAACAAACCCTCTACCACAAATACTCATAAAAGTGTTGTTACCCATTAGAATACGAGGCATAGAAGAAGTCTCAATTGAAGAAAACATATTTTGTGATCGAGCTATATGATGAGAAATTTTGGAGTCAATGATCTATCTTCTTGAACTAGAATCTATAATAGCAAGTGCTCACCCTTATGATCGTTATAATTAGAAGAAGAAGATGGTGATGAACCTAAAGGCAATTTAATATTACTTTTGTTTAGAAGATTCTTAACTCATCAACTTGTTTTGTATAACATTGATGTTTATCATGCCCTATTTTTTTTTCAGTATGCACATGATTGCCTCTCCTTCTTAGATGAATCCACTTTTGTGGAAGAGGATTCATAATCTGCTGTAGATGATCATTGTGCGTTATTTGTTTGTGAATTTTTCTTTATTTGTTTCTTTTTAGGATCCTGTAATTCTTTTTGCCCCTTAGGTTGACTAGCCATTAATGCATGTTGCTTAGAAGACTTCATGATGCCTACTTGAATCAATTTTTCTTGTTCTTAGATTAGAAGATCAGAAAATGCATCAAAACTAGATGCAGCATATGCAGCTCCCATAGTTACTCTAATTTTCCTTGTTTTACATTAGAGCTTGTTAGGAATATTACATCATTCCTGTGTTTCTAGGTTTGTTAGTATACGTAAAAAATCATTTGTTTTGTTTTAATTTGTTATGGTTCTATCTTTTGAGTATCTATGTATAGAAGGGGTTATAGGAACTCTCCTATAATGTAGGGGATGTAAGTCCTATAAATTAGTATTATGTATTATTGAAATATGATTAGGATAGAATAGAATCGTGGCATTACTGAAAATTCAATATGGTGATAAGAGCACCATTGAAAATAGGTCTAGCATTGCTAGTTGCTTAGTTTGGAGTTGAAATCTGTTTCCGTTGCCTTGAAACTTCAAATCATGTTGTGTCTTGGCATTGAAATCTCTTCTATTTTCTGCATTAAAAAAGTCCTCTCATTGATTTGTTTGCCCTGGTTAAATTTCAGTGGCTGATTTATTTGAAGACTCAGTATATTTCTAGAGCTTTGGTAGTGAAAGATTATTACTTTGCTGCAAATGAAGAATTTGTAATATGTTACATGAATGCTTAGTGGGATGAGGTATGTTTCTTATTTGATCCAGGCTGTTTAGATCTGGTGAAAAGTCTCCATGCAAGCATATAATCTTCTTGTCTGTTAGAGCAGGCACTAGCAAATAGTTGAAACAGTCATTAAATCCGCATTTACACTCATCATAGACTTCATATAGATGATTGCTTGAGGCAGATTCATAATTACCTCTCAAAAGGAAGAAGTTCTCCAGTTTTCTTTTTTTTGTAAGCAAGCAGAAGGCATATTGTCTCTAGACTTTGCTTTCCAAGGTCCCATTTGTTGACTAAGAGAACGGGATTTCATTCAAGAGAAAGAAAGAATCTATTCCTAGTGAAACAATGGAGATGGGAGATGAGTCTTTGTTTTGCTGATAGTAATAGTAATGGTCAGGTGAGTGAGTGAAGAATGTTTTGGAACAAAAAAGTGTGGGATTTCAAGATTGAAGGAAGCCAGTTCCATTTTTCCCACCCAACAATGTGTTCATGGTCAAAGTGATGTAACAGCTCAACCTTTGATCAAAGTGAATGTAACAGCTCAACTTTTGGTCAAAGTGAATGTGTTCATGGTCAGAGTGAATGTAACAGGATGGGAAGATTCTTGGGCCTTGGTGTTCTTTTATTCTCATGGCCAATGCACAAAAGGAGTCCCCATGGAGGAAGAAGGCTTTGAAAGTGGCAGAATTTTTAAAACAGTTTACAGGGGTTGAGGTGATGGATGGTATCAACTGGGCATTTGCGTTGGACGGTACTGACACAGATGACAAAGGAGAATAGAGAGTGTTATGTTACTGTTTCCTTTAGTGCTTTTTTGTTGGCATTTTGTATAACAGGCCATTTGTTGCTTTCCGTTTACAGTTTGTTATAGTTTTTAAGAAATTAGAGGGCCTTTTGCAGTTGTCAGCCCTTCAGAAAAAAAATAGTTGCTCTGACTGAAAGTTTTTTTATTTTGAATTTTTCATATTTTAATACTAAGGGTGTTGTTCCACTTCCCACAACTGCAATTCATTGACAAAAGAAAAAAGACTTTTTATTATTTACTGGTGTAGACACTATTATTTATTAGCATCATTCTATGTTTTTTGGTGCAAGCAAAGCCACTTCAACAAAGTGTACTTGTATAGGCCATGAGGCTGTCATGTCCATGGCATGAGCATTTTTCTCATTGTTGCCATTAAGTTTGTGATAAAATTGTGATGCCAAAGTCATGTTTTGAGTAACAAGCACCAGAACTAGTCGCATCTTTGTTTCTTGGAAGATATATGCAATCTCACTTTTAACTAGGACTCCCAGGAAAAAGGTGTAGTGCCATGCACATTCTATAAGTTGTATTTGATAAATTAACCTCCTGCCATATGCTTTTTCTTTTCCTGCATTGAGGGGTTACCCTCAGATTACTTCCCAGGACAGGAAAGAGAATGCTTGTATCATTTGTGTCTTCTTTGAATGACATGGCCGAGTTTGTAGATGAGTCTTTTTGTTTCTGTATCACTTCGCAGTCTAGACTAGATATGCTTTATGCAAAAACCTCAACTAATTGCGTACGAAAAAACAAACTCAGAAATATTCCAGCAATATGTATATATATAATTTTTTTTTCTTCCAAAAACACACATAAGAATTGAAATTTGGCACACCCAACAGGCAAATCTTAATGCATTAGATGATCCTGATGACACCCTGCAGCATGCTAATCTGAACACCTTGATGATCCTGATGATACTTTGCTAATAATCTGTACCATGAACTGCTACCTGAGGGTTTTCATCCCCAAGGTAATTGAATTGACATGCCTACAAGTTTTTGTCTCCAGGTTGCGAATCTGCTGAAAGCAGCATCACATTCTGGGAATGAAGTTGAATTTGTTTCTAAGTTTCAGATTCCTTTTTTTCCGTCCCAATGCTTTCTATACACAATGCTCTCCCTGCTTCCCTTAATCATAGGCATTATAAATGACAAATCCACCCCTAAATTAATGGCAAAGTCAAACTGAACTGAAACTAACTGATAAATGCTAGGTGTTAGACCAAGTCAGCTGCCTTATTCCATTTATCAATTTTTCCTAACTGACAGTAACTACAGTTATCTATTTCCTACTCCTCTGCTGACAGTCCACTCACTAAACCGCTGCAGATTAGAACAGTGGACCCCTCACACCATGAATGTCCAAAAGGGGATATTACACTTTGTGCAATTGGCCGTGTTGTTGTCCTTCTTGTTTGTTGTCTTTGTTTGTTTGTCAAAACCCCAATAATTAATGTCTAGGCATATATGATCTAGCAAAAATTGACATCCTTTCACAACAATTAGATTATTTATTTTTCTCTACTTTTGTTGCTTTAATTATTTCTTGTGCTTTTCTTGATTTGGATGGTGGTGAAGATACACTATATGTTTGTATTCTTGCTTACATAGTAACTACTTAATATTTTTTGTCCAGATACAAGAAAGTTGATAATCTCATTATAGGAGAGCCCAACATTGAAGAACCACTGGAGTTGAAGCATGCCCCCCTGCCTCCACCGCCTCAAAGTGTTCTTCAAGGCAGCAAATTAGTAAGGATAGATTTATTGATGGTTGATGTAGAAGAACATTTGACTATTTATGCACATTTTTGTTGAGATTAGATGTTATTTTGGTTCTTTCGTATGTTTTCATATCCTTGTTGTGTCAATGCATATAATACATTGCTTATGGATCAATTCGATACTTTTCACTTGTGATGCTTGCTTAGTTATCCACAAGATCAGAGGACTTTGGTTTTAGACCTACACTTCGACAGGTTCCATCTTTCAGCTTACCAAGCTCTCTTCCAGACTTACCTATGGTGGCAGATATTAGCTGGACTGGTAAGTGTAAGTTTGGTTTGAAGCCTATGCTTAGAGGTTTTGTGTTTAAGCTTCTTTTTGTTTCTTTGTCTTGAATTGTTTTATGTTGTATTCTTGGTTCACTGAGATTAACATAGATTTTTTTACCTAATTCTTCTCTAATGTAGCTTGAACATGATCTCTATATCTAAGGCATAAAATTTAATAGTACCTATAGGAAAGAGAGCAACAATCATATCTTACAAGCCAAGAAAAATAGACTAGAAGGTTCATTAAGGTAGGCAACTTAAAAAAGTAAGGCATGTGAATTCACCGTAAACTCTTCATGTGTTTTATTATGAACATTGTTCAGCGGTGGTTGGATGAGTGCTATCAATCATAACTTTCATACAATCTATAGTGATTTTGTAGATTTTGAAGTTAGTGAATGATTCCTTATGTCATCTTTCTTTCTTGCAGCTCAAGTAAGCACATCTGTCATTTTTCATTAAAATGATTGAATATTTGAAGGGGCTAGTATTAAGCATAGTTCCATAGAGTTTCTTGACGAGGGGTGTGGGGATGGGTTTTGGGAATGGGGGCACCAAGGGCCTAAATTTGGGGATGACGGGGGGATGGTGGTGGAGTGGCTGTGGGGGGGCAGCGCTGATATACATATAGTACTTGAAAAAATAGTTTTTAAAAAGATATATAAGTATGAGAATTACAAACAAAACTTTGGCAAATTAGTAAATTGTAAAATCGTAAACACTACTAAACTTTGAACTTGAAGTGAACATTAAGTTTTAACAATTTAACATTGAAGTTTGAACACTGAAAATGTCAAATTCAAAATTTATATTATATTCAAGATTTCATAATGATGATTACAATGAGTACAATGATATCAAAATAACAAAATGGAGTGAAGTGAGGCCTCTAATCATCCCCAAACTCCTCATCACTAGAACTGTTGGAAGTGGACTCCATATGGTCAAGCTTTGCGAAACTAATACCAACCAGCCTTGCTTGTGTAATTGTAGCATCCTCATCAATCTATGCTAGCTTCTCTGGCTCCACATCCCACTGTGCCACTAGACTCTCTTTGTACAAAAGTGTCTTTCGGTCAATGAGACACAAATCACTATGTACAACCACAAGCTTCTCTACTCTCCTAGAGGTAAGTCTGTTTCTCTTAAGAGAGTGGATGAAGCTATAAGTAGACCAGTTCCTCTCAATAGCAAAAGAACTAGAAACCTATACTCCCCCAAGTTTCAGGGACGAGAACGACAAGGGACAGTAGGACGTGTTTTCGATTGGGGGGTACTTTTGGGCCATTTTTTAGGGGATGGTAGGGGGTGGTTATTAAAAAATAGGGAAATTTTAAAAATACAGAGAAATTTCAAATATTCATACCATAACATTGATAAAGCATTCATCATAGACATTGTAGAAGATTAATGCATAACATTAGACTTGAATTGAGATTTCACATGAGAATTGACAAGCAAATTAACAAAATTCAAATGCTTTCATTGTCAATGTGCATACATATTATGTAAGTATAACAAAATGCCCAAAGGCTCCAAGTTTCAACTATAAAATGACAAAAACATAGAAAATATATGGCTGTCCCCAATCAGAAGATGCAATTGGTAGGTCTATATCAAAATCAAAGTTCGAGTTTGAGTCATTGCCACTGTAAGGGGTTGCCTCAAGCAATGGAACCCCAACCAATCCCTCATGTGTTTCCTCCTCATCGATTTGTATAGCATCTTCAGGATCAACATCCCAATGTAAGGCTAGAGTCTGACGATACTCAGGAGTCTGTCAATCTTGTAGCTGCAAAGCACTGTGTATAGCCACTAACTTCTCCAATCGTCTAGAGGCAAGGTTGTTACTCTTAACTGATTTGATGAAGCTATATGTGGACCAATTCTTCTCTGCAGCAGAGGAACTGGCAACTTGAGAAAGAAGACAAATGGCAAGTAACTTCAACTTTGGTGCATCCTTGCCATGCCACGTCCACCATCCAATAGGGTCGTTTTGAGCTAATGTAGCTCTATCCGACCTCGCCTCTTGTTTGTTGAAGGTTGGACCATGAAGACTAGCAAATGCAAGCCACTGTGTGCAAAGTAAAGCAGATTCCTCTTTAGTATACATTTTCCTAAGGGCCTTCATGAAGCCTTCTTTCACCTTTTCATCATGAGATGGAGGCACTCTCTCAAGTCTTGCTGCATACCATTTGGGATGGAGAGAATAGGCTTCCATGTGAAGCGGGGTGTTCATAGTGTTCCTCCTTTGCATCACAATGGGCTTAAGATGCTCTTCATAAAATCCCAAAGTAGGGTCCTTGCTATGAATTGCTTGCTTGATCTAGACAAGCATGCTATCAAAAGTCTCATAAATCTCTCTAGCGCTAGGAGAGTCAGTATCAACATATCTAATTCCTCGCACAATAGGCTCAATGAAGGAGCAAACATATCTGCAAATGCAAACAAGTTACAAAAATCAAAATCTTCAAACAAAATGGAAAGATTTTACAAGTTAAAATTAAAAAAATTAATAAATTTAAAATTATTAAATTAACATTTTGAAAATTAAATAATAAAATCAACAACATAAAAATTTCTTAACTCATTGTGGACGACCAATCATCATCAAGGATTTTTTGCTTCACACTTATTCATTCTGGTGTGCTTGCCTCTTTCCATCTACCTCTCTGCATTGGCCACCATTAATTGTAAAGCCTCTTGGACCTCAATCGTCCTCTCTAACAAAATGAAGTAGTTGACATATCTACTGTCCACTGGCTTGAGGAATTCCTTCCTCAAAAATGTCCTAAACAAAACAAGTGAAGTGTGATGTTTGCAAATGAACATTTTCACATCTCTAGCCTTTGACACTACTGCCTTCACCCAATCTATCTTCCCAATGTCCTTCAAGGTATTATTCAAGGCATGAACACAACATGGGGTCCAAAAAATGTGCTTATAAGCACCCTCTACCATCAATCCATCTAACTTACACACGGGCTGAATCAGTCACTACGTGTACAACATTAGAGGATCCAACCTCTCCTATGGCATCTCTCAAAATATGAAATTGGAAGTTTGCATCCTTCCTTTTCCTCGATCAATAGGTCTAAGAAAATAAGAGCTAGCTGTACATCTAACAATAATATTGATGAGTGGTCAATGTTTGATACCACCCATCCATGATAATAGAGCAACCATCCCTTATCCATGTTTGTCTCATATCCTCCATCAACACACTCACCTTGGAATATTCTCTATCAAGGAGGGTTGTGCGTAGCTTGTGTTCTCTAGGTGGAACAAATAAAGGACCTGTAGCTATCACATCTTTGAACATTTGTTTAAAATATGGTGAACATGCCACATGAAAAGGTATGGCATGAGCGTAAAAAACCTTAGCAATAGAGGAATTGACCACATCTTGTAATTGTGTGTTAAACATATCAACAACACTAGATTTGTTCTTTCCTCTAATAGAAGTAGAATCCTCTCCCCCATGAAATCCAATATCCATGGACCCTGTAGGCAATGACACACTAGGCTGCAAATTCTCCAATGAGGTTCCTTGCTTTCTTGCCTCCCCCTCCATATGCAATCTAGTTGCCTCAATCTTCTCAATTGGAGTTATTTTTCACAACCTTTCACTCCTTTACCACCTATCCACAAATATGACAATAGACTCTCGTATAGTTGCCTCTATATTGTTTTTTGCACAAATGGCAAATCCATTCTCTACTCCCTCCTGGATTTTTTTTCTAATCCTTATCAACTCGTGTTGTAAATTATAATAGAGGTTTCTTGGGTTTAAATGGGCCTTTTGCATAAAGTTTGAGGATTTCGGAAGCACATTCAAATGGGTTTGAAGTTGGTGGCCTTGGTACACTCCCACTCCCCGAAGAAGACCTAGTGGCTGCGATACTTCTATGAGTTCTACTTCTAGGTCTACCTCTTTGATTTTCATGCATTTGAACCTCAACCTTGTAATGTCCCCATTTTAGCCATATGCTCTTTGGTGACTGATAGCCTATTTCTGGAAGCTTGTAGGCTCGTTAGAGGTAAAATTAGGGTTTCCTATTTTATACGGGTTCTGAAGCAATTTTGAAGGTTTGCATTTAAGAGTTTCTGATGCATGTCTTGTGGAGTTTTTTGGGTTTTTGGAGAGCTTCAGAATGGTGTAACATGCACTCCATCTGACAGCCTTTCCTAGAACTTGCAATTTTTAGTCGCACATTGGAGTTTTGAGATTTGGATTGTGGATTCTTTTTGGGTTTTCAGAGAGCTTCGTAGTGATATGACATGTAGACACATTGGGCAACTTTTCAGAGTTAACTATTTTTAGTAAGCTCTATTTTTGGCAGTGCCATCTTGGGCAATAGTATCAACAGTCAACTCAGTTTCCATTTCGGTCAGCGCAATTTGGAGCATTTTTGGCTTTCAGCATTTTGAGGCTCAATTTGGTAAAATGATTTATTTAAATCATTTAATTATTGTAATGTGTTTTTGACCCTTTGGCCTAGCACAATAACTTCATGTTATTTTTAAAAGGGGGACCTTGAGGGTGGACGCCTCATTTGGAGGTTAATTTAATATTTCTAAAGTTGAAAATACTCTCGAGGTTGGACGTCACTTTGGAGACAGATTATTTATTATCTCAAAGGTTTTTATTCCCTAAGGAAACTTAGACACCAAAATGAAGAGGAGAAAAAAGTGAAATAAATGTTTTAAAAATTAAATTATCTCACATGAGGTTTGGGCGTCCCTTTTGGAGGTTAGATAGAAAGCCAACAGTCACCTTCAATTCTATAAAAGCAGGCCATTGCTCATTCATTGATCATCTATTGTTTAACTTATCGAAATGCTGCTGGATTGATTTCAAAACCCGGCTAAGGGGAAGCTTACCATTTAGACTAATCTTCGGGCCTGAAACTATGGTTCCCTAGATGGTCAATTGGGAGTGTGCTTCATTCAAGAGTACAAATTGAGCTTTATTGTTGGAGAATTTTGGTAATAATTTCCAGTTTTGAGCTGCTGGTTCAATCATGGCTGAAGTAGATTTTCATTTGCAGCTCTTTGAGTGATTTTAATTTGGTTATGTGTATTTGCCCCATTGATTTTTATGCTTGAGGCACCCCTATGTGCAAGTTTCCAGATTTTATTGTGAGTTCTCCAATTTGTTAGAGAGGTCGCCCTCTTCTAGGGCCATACCATCTCCTTTGGTGTTCATTGGGATTCAAATCCTTCTTTGGAGGCTGTTTTTGGTATTGCAAAACCATTGTTGCTGGTCGCCTTGTCTTTGGAAGTTTTGGTTTCAATCTTGAGGGCTTAATGGGTGTTTTGAGTGAGATATAAGTATTTTGGTATGTGCATAGTTGCTGGACTGTATTTTTCAGTTAGCTGGTTCTTATATCAGATTTCCAGTAATTTAGAATTTGGCTTTAGACTGTATGCTGGACAGATTTCGGAGTTGTTGTTGTCTAGTTTATATTCTTCCATGGTCATCTAGTCTTGAAGATCTTTCATTTCAGACTTTATGTGTGATGGTCATAAGTTGTTGAAGATTGAGTTTCATTTGAGGTCTTAGCTTGCTGGTTCTGAAGTTCTGATTGCTAGTTTAATATATCAGACCTGGTCTTGACCATTTCATGCAATATATTCCTTGGCACATCTTCTCACATTGTAATTGGAGATATTGTGAAAACTTTGCAGTGCTTTTGGAGCAGATATTTCTCATTGTAAGGCTGAGAATACTAGTTCTATTCTAGTCATTTATATTTCTGCATTACTTTGTATTTTTAATGCAAACATTGTAACCCCTGGATGGTTTACTGCTAGTGTGGAAGAATAAACAATTGCATCTCTCATATTTCACCCATTGAAAAGTGGAGAATCCCCACTGCTTAAGTGGATGCTTGCTGAAAAGCGGATGAATTGTTCTTTATTGTAATATCTTTCCCCCCACTGGATAAGTGGTAGCATGGAATCTTCATGGTCGGATCGCCGCCTACTTTGTTTTCCAGCATTGTAATTCAATTCAGTTGTTGCTAACAATCCCTTCCCATATGCTATCACCTCGCCTTCAATAGGATCTTGGTGAACATTCTTGGCGAAGGTTACTTCCAGCTGATTATGATTTTGGGCTAATCCTTAACAGGTGCTTGTTGTTGGTGAAATTTCAATGGTGAACATTCTTGGTGAAGGTTACTTCCAGCTGATTATGATTTTGGGCTAATCCTTAACGGATGCTTGTTGTTGGTGAAATTTCAAAAAAAAAATTAAGGGGCACATTTCAAACCTCCTCACTATTTGTAATGTCCCCTATTTGGGATATTCCTAGATTTTGCCCTAAAATCCAGTTTAAACCAAAATAAGAAATATAATACATTTAAGATTATAAATTTATCACTTGAAATGCCCTTTATAAGATATAAATCCTGGTTTAGGTCCTGCACACAATACTAGTCACTAGAAATTGATGTTAGCTCATAAGCCCTGATAATATGTATATTATTAGTCATTAGTAAACATCATGATATCCATGCACGTTAGTCACATCGAAATTCTAATTAATGCAATAGCCATTCCAATATGGATCCCCATAATAATCTTATTAGGAATTCGTTGAAATGTTTGCAAATCACAGTCTCAAGGTTGGTTGCCCTTGTACTGCGAGAGCATGGAAGGTGGGTCGCTCTTCCATCCCTCAATCCACTTTGCAGGTTGGCCGTCCTCCTTGATCAAGCCTAGGAGCACTAATAAGCCTCCCAATTGATGAGCACTCCATCTCAGGGGTGGCGTTCTTAATAAGAGCATGAAGACTACCTCCCTTCCACCAAGCCCAGGAGCACACATTTGCCTCCTGGTCCACGAGATTTAACCCCCTATGGGTGGCGTACTTGATGGCGGGTCTGTTGGGCCTTCACCTCTTGTGAACTTGAAAGGTTGATCGACCTTCTTGTTTTGCAATCATTTCTCAAAATTTAAAATAGATTATTATACGAACCTATTATCCATATTCATAATAAAGGAAGAATCATGATTACTTATAAGGATCAATAATTTTTGCAAGCATCATTGTTGCATATATATATATATATATATATTTATATATTTATTTCTAATTGAATTTTAAACTTACAATAATCATTATTGCATGATCATATATATATATATATATATATATATATATAATTATATTAAAACTTACTTCCCAAATATATTCTTGCTAATAATATTTAATCCAACAGATCTCTTATTCTGATTTCTAATTCACTTTTATTTTCCAATCTGCTTTATTCATTCCATATTGATCCCCAAATTGATACTCTTTCACAATGAAGTGTTCTTTTATATCTTATTGGGGGAGAGTCACCTCCTTTCACTATCATCCTTGCCTTTGTAAGGGACACACCCCTTCAGACCTAAGCGCTGCCTTTCTTTTTTAATTGTTAATTACATGCTTTCCCAAGCGCTGCCTTAATCCTTTTTATTTGTTAATTATATACCTTTGTGGAATTGCCGCCCATGCTAGTTTTTGTTTGTTAGTAACAAACCCTTTGCTAATTTTATTCCTAGCAGCGATCTCATTGAATTTATTATTGCTGCGATTTTCTTTTGTATTGTCTTACGTGGGTGGGGCATGACACTATCATCACTAGAACTCTCACTGTTGCCAATGATTTTCTTTGTTAAGAATTGAAAAGAGGGCTGCAAGTTCAAATAAAAAGAAACTCACAATGTCTTTCCTATGTGGTAAAAAATTTGAAAAAGCTTGAAAAAATGCAAAACAAATGTAAAATGAAGAACTTACCTCTAATGGAGAAGATTTGATGCCCTGGTCTCCTCTTTCGACTGCTGTTCTCTCCTTTTCCACTTGTTTCTCTTCACCTCAAGTTTGCAAATGTAAAAATGAGTTTGTTTTTTATTTTTTTGTGGTTTTGATAAGTGAAATAGGTTTAGGTTGTGTTAAAAGAGATTGGGGGGGTCCTTATGGGCCCACCCATCACTTTTTTTTTTAATTTAAAAATGTTATTTTTTAAAAAATGCAACAAAAATCTTGCTTGGCCGTAGGGGATGACAAGTCGTCCCTTGACGTCCCCTAGAATTTCTGGCATGTTTCTAGGATTTCCCCATTTTTGTGGTATGAGGACGAGGTTACCAAGGCAAGGGACGCGTCCTCGGGGAGTAGTGCTAGAAACCTAAGATAACAATTGAATGGCTAGAGCGGTAGTTGAAAAACTTGATCCATGGCAATTCCACCACAAAATTGGGTCCTCCTGTGCAATAGTTGCCATATCCATCTTGGCTGCCTCAGAATAACCTCTAAGAGTGGCAAATTTTGTTCACTTAGTATGAATGATTCCGGCCTCCATAGGATCATACATCTTTTCGGTGGCCCCAAAGAACCCTGGCTTCACCTCCACATCTTGTATGGGTGTAACTGTACCGGGGCTTTTCTTGTACCACTTGGGGTTCAATACATAGGCAGCCATGTGCAAGGGAGTGTTGAGCTTGTGCCATCTCCGATAAATGATTGGCTGAATGTGTTCATTGTAGAATGCTAATGTGGGGTTCTTCTCTTGCACAACAACCCTCATTTGGTCAAGCATAGTATCAATGCACTCATACACCTCTCCAAGGCTAAGTGCATTGGCATCCCCATATCTAAGGACTTGAAAAATTGGAGTAATGATGGAGACAATATATTTTGCATCACTCCAAAAAACATTACTCTTCACTACATCCTTCACCCTCTTCCCCTGCTCTGTCTTGGAGTCAGGGCACCGATTCCATTCTATTGTCATAACCATTAGTTGCAACACCTCTTGTAACTCAAACATTCTCTCCAAGAGAATGAAATAGGATGCATATCTAGTCTCAACAGGTTTCAAGGATTCCTTCTTAGAGAAGGTCCTGAAGAGTGCATGTGAAGTGTGGTGGTTGCAGATAAATATTTGCACATCTCTAGCATCATTGACCATTGCTTTGATCCAATCAATCTTTCCTATGTCCTTGAGTGCATTATTCATGGCATGCACACAACAAGGAGTCCACCAAATCTGTCTATAAGTTGCCTCAATTAATTTCCTTGCAGCTTTGTGCACATGGGCTGCATCTGTCACTACTTGGACCACATTTTGTGGCCACCCTCCTCAATGGTATCCTTGAGGATCTGAAATTGAAACTCAACATCTTGCGATGCCATAAACAATCTATTGCCTTAAAAAAATATGGGCCTTCTGAACATGTAACCATGATATTGATGAGTGGATGATGCCTAATGTCCGTCCACTCATTCACGACTATATTGCATCCACTTTCCACCCAACATTCCTTCATTTTCTCCATTAACACATTTATCTTGGAATAGTTCTTATCCAAGATTGTGGTCCTCAATTTTGTCTCCCTGGGTGGCACATATAATGGTCTTGCCCTTGCTACCATCGTCATCCACTCCTTATAATAAGGAGATCAAGCCACATCATCCTTCATCTGCAAATCGAATAATTCAGCTATTGGGTTAGGAGCCCACTTGTCAACTTGCGTTTCCGCCTAGCCTTTGCTGCATGGACCCTTGAAGAAGAACTTGGCATATGTGCAACTTGCCTTTGCAAAGTAGAAGTAGAACCATGTGGTTTGCTCTGATGACCCATCGACTTATGAGACAAAGAAGCAGATACATGTGCCAAATGTGTTGTCTTCACCCCATAGCTTATCTATCTCAACTCTATATTTCAGGTTTGCCTATCTCCCCAAAAACTTACATGTTTCTGAACCTTTTCCTCAGATATGAAGGAGGTGGGCATTAACTCTAGTAATGCTGCCATAAAATTCAAGGACACAAAAGTGGCACTTCCATAACCTTGTGCCCCTAGATGTCCTAGACTTTCTCGATAATTTTGTTGTAAGTTTTTTTAAATGAGACTTACTATCAAAAGGACCATTAGCAAAATCTGCAAGTAATGTGGAGGGGGAATTCATATGTGCAACTACACTTGCCATGGAAGTGGTGGTTTGGGCATCAACGTCATGGTCATCCCCTTCAGCCTCAAGCTCAAGTGTATAATTGGATTCAATACTTTTACTTTGAACCTCAACCTCATCCTCACTCATCTCATGAGAACTCATTGTGACACTGCAATAAACAATATAAAATTTATAAGTTTATAATTATAAAATTAAAATTCAAACTATGCATGCAACATAATGCAAAGGATTAAGACACATAGATTTTTTTTTACTTTAGGTCGCACGAAGTGCAGAAGCAGAGGATACACAAATAAAATTTTTTGTTCTTAATCTTTGTCAACAAAGGATTTCACTTTTGTTTTTCTTACTTCAGGTCACACAAAGTGCAAAAGTTGCGGATACACAAAAGTTTCATCTTAGTTTGACAAATGTCAAAATAAAAAATAATATTTTTGAACATATAACTTATAAACTGCTAAAACTAATTTGTAAAATAGTAAAAAACTTAAACAAAAAAATTTTAAAATAAAAAAATATGATAGCCTACAGCCATGTCTATGAATATGATTTTTTTTTAAAATTTTAAAATTTCGATGTTGAATCTTGATGACAATATGAACAATGAACAATGAATATACTTGCAGCCATGTCTATGAAATTAAAATAAATTAAAATATGAATATGAAAAAATTGAAAAATAAAATAAAAGTCATAGAATCCTAGCTTATGCTTGAAAAATCCTTGCAACTTGGTGTAGAATCCCCCTTCTTCTTGCTCCTCCTCGACCCTCTTGCATTTGCAACACTTCACTCTCACTCTTTTGCTCCTCTCAACCTTGTTGTTGTAATGAATTTGTGAGTAAAAATAATGATTTTAGGGTGTTAAGTAGGGTTTGGAAAGCTTTGATGGGACCCATTGGCCATTAGGGTTCGGCCTTGGGTGCCTTCCCCCCAAAAAAATGCTTTTTAATTTTGAACTTTGTTTTTTGCTTTTTGCCACGAGAGACGCCTGGGTGTACCCAAGACAATTGAGGGACTCCTAGGAGTCCCCGATATGTTGGGGGATGGCTAGGTGTCTCCACAGTCTCAATGGTGTCTTTGAGGTTTTGGTGGCAGTGGCGGTGCGCCGAGGGGATGTCTCCCGTGCATCTCCATGTCCCTGGGACGCCCTTGTCTTGGAAGTGGGTGGATTTTTTGGGGGGAGGGGGGCGCGGGTCCCCGTGGAACATTGGTATTTAGCTCCCAATTGTACAACGGAAGGTTGTACATAGTCTCCTTCACAATTTAATCGATAATGGCTAAGGAAAGACATATTACATTTATTTGTTTCCTAATTTGAATTTTAGTAATTGAAGATTTTGACTAAAAGATACCCATTGTTTCCTTCAACAGCAATGATGTGATTAGTCCCAATTAGTGTTGACTGTTCGTATATGAAATTAAAGAAGAACCACTTGTTTTAGGTTAGTCTTGTTTACAATTATTATCACAATTTGCCAGCCACTATAATAATTGTATAAAATTATTTTCTCAAAAATAAAGCATACATGTTCTTTCACTTGTTGAATTGGATTTGCAAAAGTATTGTTTGACTTGAAGTCATTTCCCCATGATGGTTGACATTCTAAACTTAAACATAATTTTCTTTATGCGTGTGTACATTCTTAAACCACAGTCTTGTTTTTTTGGACATTTGCTTTTGAAAAAGAATTAACAATTACCATGTGCTTCTTTGATAAAAAGTTTCAAAATGGAAATCTTTAGAATTGACATTGGAAACCATAGCCATAAAAAGGAATTTCTGACACAATTTTGGTGCTTGAATCTTTTGATATTTGGCAATACTTTTATACCGCTTGTTCTTGCCATAGTGTTATGGTATAGAAATTTGAAGAATATTAGAAACACTATTACAGCATCATAAGGGATATTGTGATAAAGATCTTTTTGATGATATAGCTCAAGCTTATGACAAATTCAATTAGCCAGGCGGGCTGAATACACAGCTTTCTGCACCCACAATATGGGATTAGGGTTGAGAAGGAGCAAGGAAAGGGGGAAGTGAATATATATTCATCTTGCAGTGCATGATACCCCTAAACACACCTGCCACAGAAAGTCACATATTGAAGAGTGTTTTTTGAAAGAAAACAAACATAAGTTTTTAAGTGCTGAAACCCAATCTGATTGTGTCTGACTTACTCTCTCATTCCATTTTGGACTATATCTAATGAGAAAATGAAATTTGAGCTTTCACATAGAAGAAACAACGATTAGTTGTGCCATTGATGAAAAGTTTAGGATCGAAGTCTTAGTGAGCTTTTTGGTTTTTCAACTTTTATTTTGTTTGTTGTTGTTCACTGTTTAGGAATTATTGGTTGCATGTTTATCTACTTCATTCTACATTAAATGACATGAACATAAGCCATTACATTGATAACATATATGCCATTCTTTATATAAAAGATATAAATAGGTGTACTAAAAAATGAATATAGCTAAATTGTTGGTTTGGGTTCAGGTTCAGGTTCAGGTATGGGTTAAGGGTTTGGGTATGGTGGCTCACCGATTTTTATAAAGCCATTTTTAACCTGGGTTTGGTACAGCCGTATAAAATAAATAAAAAATATAGAAATATACATAATTTGCATAAAATATACAAAATATAATACGAAACACAGCTAGTATTTGATAATTTAATGTCAAATGTTAAGGATAAATAAAAATGGTTAATATATGTTCAAAATACAGCAAGATTCAATGGTCAAACATGCAATTGCACATGGAAGCTCAATACAAATCATCATACTGCTTTTAATTGATAGCATTGACATCAGCAGTTGGTTCATTAAAACCAGTAGTAGTGATTGTACCACTACCACTAGCTACAATATGCACATCTTTTGTAGCTTTCTCATGCTTTTTCGGTGCTGATTTAGAGTAAGGAAAGTTGTGCTATAAAAGCATCTAATTAGGGATGGTGTAGGGCTACATCCCAATGCCTCATTGCCCCTTATTTGTACTTGATTTGCTTTTGTGAGATAAAGTGTATGTTGGAATGCATATGCACCAATTCCTTTGCCTTTTTTCTGCCAAATGGTTGCGCTCAGCTAAAGAGGAACTCAACCTATTGAGAATCCAAACAAAATCAATACAAAATTACATTTTTTTTTAATGAATTTACAAATAATAAAATAAGAATTTATGAAAGTAAATGTTGCCAAAGAAAGTTGAAAAGTTAAAAATATGTAGTTGTGATAGAACTTTGATGCCACAAAGCCATTGATAGATAGATTCTTTGTTATGGAGGAACCAGTGTGTATGAGCATCCTCCTTGTAGTCATCTCAAAATGTGTTAAGATTGTGACTCTTTGAAGCTATAAACTTCCTAAACTTGCCTGCAACTTTGTCCTCTATATTTGGATCAGGGAGGAATTTAAGCAATGCTACCTTGTACCCATCATTAACTTCAGCTTCTTTGCATAGTGGCGCCCTCCTCGGCAAAGAAAGTATCTTTGTGCTATGATACTTAGGATCAAAGCAAAAGCAAGAATATATAGTAGGCCAGAAGGGTCTTGCTTCTTAGCTGCTATTAAGCTCTTTATTTTTTTCTATCATGGAGTCAATGCTGACATATATATTGTACAAACATGGCTGGTCCATATCAGTGAATCTGATCATATATGTGATGGGCTTAGTAAAACTGTAAAACTGAACATATACACCATATGAACTAACCAATCATTGCCTGGGGCTAGTGCTTTGACCTTTTGGTCTCTTCTTGTATTTGACTGCCTTCATACAACCCAAAGGTTGTTGATTACTATGGTGCACAACGCCTCTTACACCTTCACAAGTCTTCTCACGATGATTATGTATGAGCTGAATTGAGTCTTACAACCTAATATGGTGGTTTAAAAAAAAGTTAAATAAAATTCAAGTTAAAACATCGTCTGCTTTGTTTTTAAAATTCAAAAGTCTATATTGAGAAGTATTCTAGATAAAATACAGATATTCTATTCTGGAAAAGATGATGAATTGTGCTGGTTGGGATAAAAAACGGGTTCTTATTCGGTCCAAGAAGGGTATAACAGTCAACAATCAATTGTTCCCTCTCAAAAATGGCTTCATAACCATTGCTGGGATAAGTCTTGCCCCTTGAAAGTTGGTTCTTTGGCATGGTTAGCAGTTCAGAATAAGGTTCTAACAGGGGAAAGATTGGAGAAATTTGGTATTGTTGTTGATTTAAAATGTCCTTTGTGTAAGGAAGTTAATGAGACTCTAGATCATCTCTTTCTCCATTGTAAATTCACATATAAATGTTGGGAATGGCTTTGGGATCGCCTACAGTGGAAAAGTACTCCTCCTCAAACACTTTCTTAGTTATTTACTAGCTGGCCTATTTTTCACCAGAACTCTACTTTTGGCTGCCTGTGGAAGGTTTCTCGCTCCCTTCTCATCTGGCATATTTGGCAAGAGAGAAACTTAAGGATTTTCAGATATTTTGCTAATGTTTTAGAAGTGGCAAATTATGAATTGGTGTTAGCAATTAGTGAGATGGTTATGTACTATATTCTTTCTTCATCATAGAAGGATAGAAGTTTCTCATTTGGGACTATAGTACTCTTAAATGATGGTCCCTGTTGAGAGTACCTCGTTCCCCTGGAGCCATTAGTGGGAGGAATGTTAATAATAGAGCTGAAGTGACATGGATTCCTCCTCCTTGCTACATAAAAATTGACTTTGATGGAGCAGCTAAGGGAAATACTGCTCCTTTAGTGGTTGGATGTGCTATTCATGACCATAAAGGAAAAATCTTGTTGGCAGCCTCTAAGATATTACCATCTGGTACAAATAATGAAGCTGTAATTTAGGTGTTATCACTTGGGATTGGTATTGCAGTAAAAGAAAACTTTACGAAAATTGTTGTGAAAGGGGATTCAATGGTAGTCGTAAATGCTTTAAGGGAGAGAAAGTTGCATTCATGGAAACTTGGAAATATGATTGAAATGGTTTGTTTATTGTGCCTAAGTTTGAATATATTGAATTCAAGCATTGTTTTCAAGAAGCAAACAGAGTAGCAAATAAATTATCTAATCTGGCGATTGAAAATGAAGTTGAATATTTCAAAAGTTCAAATTTAGGAGATTGGGAAGATGTTACCCTTTCCACATTGGCAGTGAATGGACCAAATACCTTGGCTGATGGATCCTTTGTGTTGGTTGCTTAGTGCTAACACATTGGATTCATCATTCTTTTGTACTATCCTTGTTTTTTGTTTCAAGTGTAGGTGTAGGTTCATCCTCTGGATCTTAGTCTCGGCATGCTTTTTAATAATTGTTATTGTACCTTTCATGTTTGCTCGTTTTAATTGATTTGGCCTTGACATATGTTTATTCAGAGCTGACGTACTCTTATTTAGCTCAATTTGCTGTGACTTGTAAGGCTTGTGGCTAGTGTTTTGATGTGAAATTGAGCAAGAGATTCCATCTGTTGTGAATAAACTTGTAAGAGGGGATTTAAAGTGTGTCTTGATAATGAAATTCTCATTTTTCTTCGAAACTCCTTGATTGATTATTTTGCGGAAAATGGAGCCTTCATTGCGGATTTCTCTTCCAAAATGTTTTTGGGACAGGACCCTCATTTTTATGACAACGAGAAATTGGGTTAAGTCTTTATCCTTGTGGCTAGGTTGAAGAAGCAATTCGAACTATAATCAGTAGGGAGTGGTTGAAGGACAATTGCAATGCCCTATTCTCAGAGGTAGCCTCTGTGTTTCTTTCCTATACTATGGATATTCTGTTGGATAAAGAAATAGTCAAATTCCTTGTGGAAACATACATTCAACCTTTTATATTTTCCATCTCATCTTTGGAGGTAGCTTTGGAGAGATACAATATCGAATTTGGTGCTGCTCCTACAGGAGGTATCTTTTGAAATTCGACCTGGTAAATTCACCTGCTTCTGTCTAGGCTCTCCTCGTCATTAGATCAGGTCTTGTTGATGATTCTCCCTTGGATTCCTTGCTCCTATTGGATTGTATGAAACTGGATGTTGGAGAAAATCTCTTTGTTAATGCTATTCTTTCAATTTTTTCAACTCCATCCTTTTTTTGTTAAAGCATGCAAAGGAGGGTCTTTATCAATCAATTCTTCCTTCACCAGATCTTCCTGAGGTAGCAAGTTCAGGTGGGAATTGTGATGGATGATTGGCTGGATTTTCCTTCTCATAAGCATATGTAAATAGTAATACGATTTGGAGCTGCTGTTTTTTGTTATGTTTTAGCCTTTTAGTATCCTTGCACAAATAAATATTTTTTGCAATTCTCTAGTTGTTTTCATGTTCTGGGTGCTCAATTAATGATGATGCAGATCTTTGACAATAATATAAATATATAGTGCTAATGCCACTTTTGATTGATCAAAAAAGAAAATTCAAAATTTTAAAAAATTGTAAGATAATGTAAAATAAAATTTATGAATAAAAATGTTAAAACTAAAAGTAAATATAAAAAATTTAGAAGTTAACTTCAACAACTCCAACTTCAAGATGGACCTTAGCAACTATCTAACACTTGCATAGGTGTAGGAGTAGTGAGAAGCTAATATTTGAACACAAATCAGATTTGCATCCCTAAGCAATTAAAAGCGATGGAGTTTTGGATGAGTGAGGAATGGAAGGTGAGAAGTGTTGTTTGCTTTTGTTTTTTTATGTTGTTAGTTCAGTTAGGTAGTACATTTTAGGTTTTTATTTTCAAGTTAATTTTTTTTCTGCACATGGGTACCTAAATATGATCACGGTATGGTTTGTGGGTTCTTGGGCAATCTTGGGATGTACTTGGTCAAGATCCATAATCTTAAGTGAATTCATACATATTGAGATTCATACCATATAGGAACCCATATTAGTATGAGCTTCTTATGAGTACACCTTGGGTACATGAACTCGATACCACACATATAGAATATGAAGGTCATTATTAATCATGGATCTATTTATTTTTTATTCATTAGGTCCAATGTTGGTATGTCATTGTTTGCTATTGTACCTTGAAATTGACACTAACATACTTCCCTTCTATTCTATTAGAGATAATTGCATTGCTAGTCATGCATACCTTAAAGCCCAATGAAGCATTATAGGCAGTTGCCAACAAATAAATCACGGTGAGATAAACTACAAAGGTTTGCCCTTCAATTCATACTCTTTTGAGTGGTCTAAAATTGTGAAGCTACATGGTAGGATTATCCAATTTGTACCATGTATCCTTGAACAAGATGATCATCTATCTAGAACAACTTTTCTTGAATTCCTACACAAAATCTTCATGTGGACTACCACAAATTTGTAAGCCACAACCATCAAGGTGGTAGGATTAATTGCCTACTCTTTTCTGTTGTGCTATTCTTCCAAACTAGAAACTGGCCTAAGATGATGCAGATATGGTATAGGCAACTAATTATGAAAGCACATTTTTATTTTTGTTGACTTTGTGGTGTAACTACAAATTTTAGCAACATACATGTTTTGGCTTCCTTGATTCCCTTTGAGCTTTTGTTTGAGCATTCATCATTCATTGCTTTGTGATGATTAGCTTTGGAGATGCCCCCTTCTTCCATTGTGCTTTCATGATAGCTAAGGTTGCTTCTTCTCCATCCATATATTTAGGATAAAAGTTGTTTTGTTCGGTTCTTGTCACTATGTTCATTGGGTCCATGACAATCATATGCATAGGAAGGAGTTTTGTTTTGCTAATTTGAACAATCTCGGAGGAAGTGTTAGGTTAGGTGACATTAACCTTGCAAACCTATGTCATCTATATGTCTCCATGTTTCTTGGAAAGTGTCCCGGGGACATGAGAGAAATTAATTACATATTGACATATTGTAATTATATTTTCAAGAGAGAATTTAATGTTGGTGGAGGTTACACATCACTAGAGGACAAATTCTCCCTCTCAGACGTCCACATGGGGAATATGAAAGGTCTTGAGTGGGGTGCCCAAGTTTGGAGGGAAATAGCTGTCCATTGTTGTTCCATTTGGAAGCTGAAAAGTCACGGAGCATCTTGAAAGGCAGAAGATGAAGAGGCTATGGGCTAGGTGCGCATGTTGGGCCTTGTGCATTTTATTTAATATTTTATCATGACTCTTTGTCTTCCAAGAAAGGGGTGTGGGTTTTTGCAAGTGGTTTTGGCACCTCTTGTTTTGGTTTACCATTGTGGTTCTCCCTTCCACAAGTTCTATATATTGGATTCATGAGATGATAGTTTCATATTGAGTTATTTGCAGGTGTATGGGAGCATCCGGGTTGTTAGAGATCAGCAGTGAAGTGTATTATGGTGTATCTGTCTTGTGAAGATTAATAATTATAATCTCCCACAAATTATTGTTTCAAAGGACTCTAAATACTCTCTAGTGAAGTCTTTGACATGATTACTAAAAAGTAAAAACTAAACTAAAATGTTGGACTTTCCAAAACAGATCTAACTGAGACATAAAATACTAGATATGGTCCACTTTACTCCAAAAAACCCTTAAAGAATGACTGTTACAGACAACATAATCACTTTCTAAAGGCACATTATGCACGATTAACCAGAATGGTTCATAAAAATGACAAACCAAAATACGTTGTAGGTAGTAAATAGCAAAGATATTCAAATCGTTTTAAACAGTTCTCACCTTTATGATCAGAAGTCATAATCATGACACACAAAATTAAGAACCATATGAGTTACAGCAAATACTTAACTCCCTATACACTGAGTTACTCTAGAATATTCTGGTATTTTAACTTGAAAAAGGATATTTTGGAAGATAAGACTCATCCTACAGAAAACAATGTTCTAGGCAAAGCATACCTTGGCAGTTTATACTAGCTATGCTGGAGAGAATAATCTTCATTGATTAGGATGGCAGCTAACTTCTCTATACCAGTTGTAACTACTTCATTGTCATTTTTGTGAATTGTTATGTAGCTCCTCCAGTGACTATTTATAATTTTTTAATGCATTTCAAATCATTTACCTCATTCAATTTGTGTGGTTTATCAATGATATTTATGATCACTTACAGTGCATGTTTAGTCCTAAAATATGCAGTTTTAATTTTTCTTAACTTCTATATTAGCAGGTTCCAAGGACGAAGTTAGTCGACAATCCTTAATGGTTCCAAATGATGTCATTCCATTGAAGAGCAACTCAGGTGGGTTCCATGGTTGGTAACCTTATCCAACCAGAAAATTCATGGCAAATTTAACCTGACTAGAGACACAAAGTCGACAAAGAAAAATTGTTAGAAATATTAAGATTTCATAGCTAACTCCTAACTATTTTTTCTGAAGTGCTATCTTTTTTGTTTTCCTTCTAAATAATTATGGTGGGTTTCATTTTCCTTTCTTCATCTTGCAAAATTCCTCCTTGTTGTAGCCTTTTTGAAACATCCTCTGTATGTTAAGTTATAGGCATAGTGTATGATAAAGAGCTGGTAATCTTAAGTCTGACTGCCTTTATGGTATGCAATTGTCTTACTTCAGGAAACCTTCAAAGTAATTTTGTAAGCAATCGGAAATTCTGAATTTCAGATACCTTTTCATGATACAATGCTGGCATCTTGCATGCATATATGGTTGCTACACACATCACTATTTACATTAACACTCACTACAATAAAAACAACAAACTCATGCCAAACGATATCAATAAAATTAGAGACAAAATCAACTAAAACTGCGTCTCCAAATGGAGATCGAATTCCTTTCTTGATAATAAAACTCACCCCAGAGGCATGACCATGCAATATCCAAACATCACAGTATTGTTAAATTGCTATTTTCTATAATATTTAGTAGAGATAATCCTTTTTCCTAGTTTGTAGAGGTGACTACATTGGGCCTAGTAGTTTTGAACAGTGGACCCTCATCCTTGTCTGCTGTTGGAGAATTCCCCAGGTTGGCGGGATTGCATGCAGACCAGATGTGATCATTGTGGTGGCACATGGTATGGTTGGCAAATTGGGAAGTGAACACAGGGAGCTCCCTAGTTGCTGGGTTTCTAGCCTAGATGATTGTGAGAAACATGTGCGAGCAGTTGATTCATGAGTGTCACCAGCTCAAATATGCCATACTCATGCTGTTTTTTTCATAAAAGTTTTTGTACCATTAACTGCTGTCTATAGGAGAGCTCACATCCATTGTTGGATAAATCTTTATTTGCATTCTTAGGGAAAGGGTCATCATTAGTTTTCAAATTGCTCTTCTGCAATTTTCACTTCATGATGCTGTGACAGATTTTAGCAGTGGGCTCCATGGTGCTTTGATCATAACAAAGTTTAGGGAGCCCTTAGGAATAATTTGTCTGGCTTTGCTAGGGGAAGGAGAGTCTTGCCTCTTGTTGAATTGTTCATCTGCACTAAGGATGGAGAGAACAGATCCCTTAAAATTGTTGATATGAGGACCTAAATGTTTATTTTTGGCCAAAATAGGGGTTGTTAGAGGCCACAATATTTATGTTGTTTGGTAGACCTGGATGAGTTATAAGATTCTTTCAACTAAGAACATATTTTCTTATAAAGGTTTATTTTCTTTGATAGATGTTAGGTGTAATGCTTGAAATGGTTCAAGGCAGTCTTGTTCTATAGTTTTTAGTAGGAAAAGTGATCCTAGATCCAATTAGATTAGCTAGGATTATCCCCTTTTCACTTGACTAAACATTTAAACTTGAGTGAACTAGTGTTTTGATGATTGACTTGCTGCCACAATGGAGAGACAATCCCCTAGTGATTTATGTTTGTGATGTGTTGTGTGGATGATAAATTTGATGTGTGATTTGACAAGCTTATTTGACATATAACCCTAGATCTGAAACTGTAATTTATTGGACAGACAAAAATATAAAGTTACAAAACTGACCTGGATCTGAGAAGTGATAACAAAGAGGATCCTGTACTGTAAATTTTAGCTTGAATTGGTTGGTCTAGGGTGCAAGGACGCCCTAGACTAAACTCCTGCTATTCTGGATTGTAGGTTAAGGTTTGCACTCTACTTCCCTCGGCTGTCACTGGCTGAAATCTTCATATCTGATCTGAACACATGAAAATAGGGAAAAGGGTGGTGCTGTATAGGGGCTTGCCTAAGTCAAACCCCGTGTTGGTATTTCTACCTCCACAACAACGATTGATGATGATCAAGAGAGCATACCCTAGGTTGGGCAGAGACTAAAACAACAGTGTTAACCCAAGTTTCTGGGACGGGGACGACAGGGGACGGCGGGACGAGTCCCCAAGTTTTTGATTTTTTAGGCCAAATTTGGGGACAGCGGGGGGACAACTATATAAAATGTAGGGAAAGTTTGAAATATATAGGGAAATTTTAAATATTCATATGAAAACATGGATAAAGCATGCATAATATACATTATATAACCTTAACGTATAACATTTGTGTTCAACATTCTTTGTCAATACTCAATATGCATTGAAAATTCAGAATTAACATACATGAATTATGATACAATCTCCAAGTTGTAATTTATAAACTTATATCAAATTACATAAGGTTATTTCCAGCTCACAAATTGGGCGAACATTTGTGATTACAGTGAAGATTGTTTCACCTAGGTTATTGATTACTTGGCACAGAACAATAATGAATAGCTGAGGCATCTAATTTTCTAAAGGTAGAATTGTTGTAGTTTGGTGGGAGTGTGGACTACTAGAAGTAAATTCAATGCTGGTGTATTGTCTGATATGGATTTGAGCAGTTAAATGTTGGGACAATTGCTGCACTCAAGGAGTTTTGGGCATCAAATTACCTCAATATTCAGCTTATTTCCAATCTTGAAGCATTGTTTTAAAAGTTCAAAATCCTAAGTCTTTGTCTCTAAAAACTGTTAGTGAACAACAAGCAAATAAATTAAAGTTTACACAATATAGAGCAGCAAATATTTATATCTCTAATAGAGCAGCAAATATCTCTAATAGAGCAGCAAATATTTATCTTGTGAGTGTTCCAAATATTGTGAAAGATATATGAAAATAATTTAAACCAACAACTCAAAAACCAGAAAACTGAAAACTATTATATACTGTTTTTTAATTTTAAAACATGCTTTGATGTGTCCTCGGGACGGTCAGGGGACAACTCAAGTGCCCCCTAGCCGTCCCCCTTTCCCCGTTGACCATTTCCTCGTTTCGGGGATGTTTCCCAGTTTTTGAAAAAGAAAAGGGGACGGTCCCTGTACCCGGGACGTATTGGGGACAGCGATAGGCCATTTTGAGGACGGGCGGGAGGGGGGGGGGGAGGCGGGATTGCGTCCCCCCGGGTTTCCCTGTAAAACAACAATAATTGATTGAAATTGGTAAATGATAAATCATAATGTTACCTTGATTTGAAAACCCTTGATGAAGAGATGTCACACAAGTTGTCACAAAAGGTTGATTGATGGATGCATTGAATGCTTGATAGACCTGCAAAAGGTGAGCTCATAACACAATGGATTGCTGCAACTAGCATGTGGAGGATAACTCAATACATCTTCATGATTTTGGCATGATTGATCATTATGGCTCCTTGAACATAACTACTTCCTTCATCTTGATATCTTGCAAACTTGAACTTGGATGATGAAATTGCTGTAATAATACTGCTAAATCTGCCCTTGAATTGCCTTGACTGATTTTAGGATCTTCAATTTGCTTTTCAAAATTGCTAGGAATTAATTATGATTTAAAATGGTGAAAATACTATGTATTTATATGCAATTAATCTAATTTCCTGAAAATTAAATCCTGCTAGCTGACAATTAAAATTTGAATTTCAAATAATAAATTACTGACATCGACATATTCAAATTTGGAGCCAAAATATTTGGTCTAGGGCGCAGGGTGCCCTAGACTAGATCCACCTTTTCCGGAGATCAAAAGTGTTGAGGGCAAAATAGTAAATGCATACTTTGATTTTCCATGTTTGATTTTTTGATAAATGTTTTATAACGGGCAATTCAACACATAATTAGGAAATTAGATGCATAATTAGGTCCAAGCACATAGGGGTGAGTGAAACCTAGTGTGAAATTGTCAAGGGTAACATTTTTTGACGCTACATGTAGATAATTTAAAAAGTTTGAAGAATAGTTTGTTTCATGAGTCAAAATCTGCATAGTTCAAACAGAGACGAGAACTTGGTGATAGTAGTATGCAGTTTCCAAATGGCTTTTTTTATTAGATTGAATGGCATGGCTTTATCAAGGAAGGAGGATTGTGGGAAGAATTGTTAAGAGCAGGCTCTTTGGTTCTTGTGGATGCATATTTCAAGGAATTTGATCATATCTATCTATGTATCTATATATATACATGTATATAAAAGCTTAGCCTATATAGAATTTATCAATACGATTGACACTAATAAGAGATTTAAGGCAATCAATAGATATATTGAGCTAATTTGGAAAGACTGTATTTGGCAAAATGTTATATTGGGTCCTAACTTAGGATTATTGAGAAATTGATCTCTAGGTAGTATAGGCTATGGATGATGATAATCACTTGGTTAGGATTGATACATCTGCTCTATACCTTTTGCCTTCGATCTTAGAGTCCTCGAGTCAAATGATCTTTTATTGTTGTGAGTAGGTTATTGATTCAAACAGTTCTTATTATGTGTTAACTATCATGAGTATTAACTATTGGTAAATTATTCCGCTTATTTAATGAAATGACTTGAGCGAAGCTTTTTGAGTTATGTTGTGTCACCAATAATAACATTCTCTCTTTCCAACATTTGCACATGCAATTTACCCTTGATAAGTCCTTAACGAGCATTGAATTAATTTAAATCTCTGGTTCTTCAAAGGGCAAAATATTAACATCAAAAGTACTAAAATTATAGAGAATAAGCTGGATGATGCATAATGATGCACTGAGGAACTGAGGCACCCTGTAAGATGACTTAAGTTTTTCATACGATTACAGTTTGCTTATTGGATCTCTTGTGGCTATGGACCTCCTAATTAATCATTCAGCTCTTGTAATGGCCAAATTATGAGTATGATAAGCTATTCTAGGATCAAATTATGTCCATTGTCAGAATGTTCCTCTCATATCCATTGATCAGGGACCTCCTAATTAATCATTCAGCTCTTTTAATGGCCAAATTAAGAGTACAATAAGCTATTCTAGGATCAAATTACGTCTATTGTCAGTATGTTCCTCTCACATCCGTTGATCAGACATCACTTATAAATAGTTCTACATGCTGATTAATAGAGTTCAATAAAGATGAGAATGGATAATACTTTAGTACTTTAGTCTTTGTTATCATATTGTAAGTTGGACTTGAGGTTCAACATGGTGTTCTTGAATGCAATATTTTAATCTTAGATTTTGAAGATACATATGAGTTAATGAAATTTTACACAATAGTGTGGATGGTACATCTAGTATTACAGAATGGGAAATAAATTTTTATTTGCTTTGATAACAATCAATAGTTTTTTGGCTTAGTATAACCATTCTAGGGAGTGCATTGGTTTATAGATGATAACCCTGAAAAGATTTGTTCTGTCTTTAATGAAAAGAGGACTTACGGTGCTTTTTCAAGCAAAGTATGACATATTATAGATACTTGATATACAATCCATACAGTCTTCTACTTGGATGTTGGTTATTACTGGTTATTAATAGTTATTACTTATTTCTGGTTCGAATTTTTTTATCATTATTCATCTTGTTTATAATGTGAATTTTGTATATACAATTTACTGCCACTAGAATGACACCTTACAGGTATTAGGCATTTAATAGTCAAGAGTAATTCCTTTAAAAACATGTTCTTTTTATGTTTTATGCAGATGTATGCTGGATGTGATTGGTCCTCCAAGGCTTTATGTTTTTTGAATTTTTTGGGTGCACTTCATTACTAAAGCCACGCTCAAATTAATATGGTTTACAATAAAATTAGTTCCAAGATTAACGTAAGCTGTTTATTTTTCTATGGATGGTGAAGTGTTGAGACAAAGTGATCTCATATATATTTTTTTGTTTGTTTTAGGTAACAAGTCAGGACATGTATTGGAGCGAAACGCAAATCTCAAGGAAATTACACCTCCATCTACACCTACACCGCCACTTCCACCTCCACTTTCATCTCCACCTACACCTAAGCCTCCACCTCCACCTCCACCTCCACCTCCACCTCCACTTGCACCTCCACCTCCACCTCCACCTCCACCTGCACCTCTGCACCCAGTTCCAGCTCCACCTACTCCTCCTTTGACATCATCATTGAGTTCTCCAATTTCTGTTGGAAAAGAAAAACATATATTGGAGCCAAAGGTTCCATCAACAGAAGCAGTTTTCATGTCTAGTAGCTCATTTCTTCCTCAAATTGGTGCGTTTTCTCTTTCTTGACACATTGATACACCTGAACACATTCCCTTAGAAATTAATCAATTATCCATGTATTTTTTCTCATTGTAGTCAATAGGTGTGGTAGAAAGTTCTTTAGCTTATACGATCAGTTGGATTTGGCTTAAGATCAGTTTGTATGGTTCTGTAGTTTGGGGGTGTATTTGAAGAAAATATATATTTATACTTTATGTTGTTCTTATGTGTGTGTGTGGATATGTTTGTGCCTGTTAGGGGATCCATTTTCAATTGAATGAATAAAAGTTGATTCAAGGCTTACATTCATACGCACATATTAATGTGATATACACGTTTATTTTTGGTTCTAAATTCACATTGTTGTACTCACTACCCACAATTAAGGAAACACAGAGAATCATGTTTCAGTTGACAGAATCTCTTCTGGTTGAATAGGGGCAGTAGGCTTATCTTTGATAGAAAAGAATGTATTGGAAAAATAACTTTGAACATCTAGACTCAGTTCTACTGTTGTGTATAATAAATGCTTCATTCTTAGGATATGGTCAAAACTTAAAATGCATGTATTTTAAGTTATTCATCTGTGGTTTTTCAAACACTAGCTGCATCTATTTAGCAGTGGAAAGAATTTTATCATGCCTTAATTTCTAGCAAAAACCTGGGAAGCTATAACTTACCAACAAACCTTTCTCGTGGAAAATAGAGATTTGAGAATTTATGAAAAATCTTTGCTTCTTATAAGCCTACTCAATGAATTGTTTAAATGTGACAATTCTAGAAATTCATTATCGCATGATGCATTGTAACTTGTGAAGAAATTTTTGTTTGTTTTTGTTGTTATGTCATGTGATTAAATAATGTTGGTAAGTGTTAGGTATGCAACTACCAAACCTAGAAGCAGCCTATATTATAACATTGTATAATTAGATGTCATGAATTAATCATTAAAAGTCAAACAATATTTGCACGATTGTCTTTATTTACATTTTAGTTCACTCAAGATTTCCCTGATAATCATTGTATAGTATCACAACATGAAGGTTGCATAGGGTGAGAGGCATAGTTACCCAATCCGGTTCAGTCTGAATTTTAAAATTGTTCTAGAAACCTTTTTGAAGATTCCGGATTTCTGAATTTTCGGCCTCCTCAATGAATTGACTTTTGTGAACCTGTTAATTATGGTGATAGGTACGAACACCTTGAAAACACAAAATCATGTTAAGTTACAAAGACCTAAAATCCGTCCATGAAGATTATATGAATAAGATTTTGCTTGTGGACAGGAATGACAACAACGAAATATTGAAACAAGTGCAGAACATAAACTGCCTTTGCACCCGTTTCAGGGTCGACTATTCTCATTGTAACTGATGCTTGATCAAACACAAGGCACTTCATCATCTCAAACTTAAGGTACATCTTCCTCTAGTTCTACTCCAAACATTATAATTATTGTGGAAAAATAATTTTAGTAATAATATTATATAGTTACTTGGAGATTCATACATGTGACCCATGGTACTCATTTCCCTTATCAAAAACACATCCCCATCTTGGAGACACAAATGAGGATGTCTCCAGATTTAGGGAGACTTTAGATGAAGATTCTTTGTGTCTCTATATGTTTCTTGGAAGTTTCCCTTGAAAATTGGGAAACTTCCTATAGGAGTTTCTTATATATATTATATAAATCACATTGGTAATTTTTCTCAAGTGTTGATGTTTAGTTGACAAGAGCTAAAAGAATTAAAGAAATGCACTAGGACTTATAATTTTCTATTTTTTGCGTTGAAGTGTATGAGTATTTTTCTAGCATAATTTTTTTAATCAAAGCCCAATGAGGGTGTTAGTAAGAAGAGAAACAATTAAAAGTATTAAGATGTCTTTGTGCTCAATTTTTTTTTCAATTGAGTGAAAATATAGCCATCTTTGAGAGCCCCCGAAACATGTTTTAAAATAATAACATTCTTGTCTTGGTCTCCATCTGTTGCCACTAGGTTACTAGGGTTTAAAATTAAAATTTGACTATTCATGTCTCAAATATCGATATAATTAATCTTTGCATTTGTTGACATTTATTTCAGTCTTATGTGATGTTTTATCATGATTCAACTGCATAGTTTTTACTCATGAAATATGGGTTGATGAATATTGACTCAAAAACTAAGCAATTGAATCCTGATAAAATATCACATGATTTGACACAATGCAGAAAACACCACCTATTTATTTCAGAACTTTAAAATATTAGTTTTTAATTTAAAGTTGTATAACCACCTATTTAATTTTTTCCTAAATTTAGAAATTTAAATAGTTTTTAATATCTGTCTCCCTTTTAAAAGAATAGTATACTGGTACCCATCCCCATTTCCTGTACCAATATCAGTCCCTGTCTCCTGGTGACTATGTAATACTATAAACAATAAAGAAATTTTAAAAATTGAAGAACTCTAATAGAGTTAGGGATAGAGAACTATTTAGGTAATTTTGTTACAAAATATGAAGACAATTGCTTTACAGTGCCCATAAAAATGTGCCACAAAGGCTGTGAAACCTGTATTTTGGTGCCACAAAGCATGTTAGGAGGTGGAAAAATTGGCTTTTTCTTATCTTGAAAGCAACAACGTGGAGACTATAGATCTTAAAGATGACATAATGCTTGATGTAGAAGGGAAATGTGTAATTCTAATGAATCTGGCAGGAGCATCAACAAAATCAAGAATGTGCTACAAGTACTAGGTATAGCAATGAATCTATTGTCAACCATTGAGATATACGTGAAAATTCAAATCGTAGTTGAAAATTCATCTATCATCTTTGATAAGTGTTTTATTAAGGACTCCAATCACAAAGTGGTGGCATGAGCTATTATAACAAATAATCCGTACAATTTTGAAAGAATAGTAGTGAAAGAAAGTGTCAAGTCCCCAATCCCGTCTAGGTCCTAAATTCATTTTGGGCGGGAGAATAGTGTTTCTCAACACTAAATTTAAATTTAAATATATTCAAATTATAATATAATAATAATTAGTTTTAAACAATAATAAATATTTTAAATTCTTTGGCCTGACCTAGTTGGGCACCATTTTGCCAGTATATAATCTTTTGTTTTGAATGGAGATGATCATCACGGTTGGACAATGTCTCATTACGATCTGACAGGGACGAAACCCTCTGCCGATCAGCATCAGGGTGAGATGGCAACCTCATCCTGAAAATCATGATTACCTTACCTTAGCATCTCGCACATCAGTATCTAACTCTAGTTTCATTCCGTTCCAGGATTGATCAGTGTTTGGGCATCCGTGGGAGGAGTTAGTCGATTCTTGGAGTGATAATTGTGGCGGAGCCTCTGGCTTGCGCCATGAGCTTGGATTGGAGCATCTGTCCTGTGCGTGGAAATCAAATCAGACATCGCATAAGGATCTTTTTTGGATTATCATCGCATCTCTGTGTTGAGTGGAGGCGCCACTCTTGGGTGCCGTCCCAATCAGCCTATAACTAGTGGCTGGGTGTATGATTGCACAGACAGGGAGTGTGTCGCTATTTCCAGATCCTAGTTGCTGATACCAATCCATCCCCATTCAGATGCCATCATAGAGTAATCCGGCAAGTTCAACTAATTATTGCAGATTAGAATGGGAATTGAAGCTATATCAACATCTGTGTATGTAATTTGCCATTGTATTTGACAAATTGAAGATTTAATCAATATAATTCTCTTGTTGCCTTGCATCAATCAATTTGTGTTAACCTTTATTGGCTGTGATTAAATCTGTGTTGGATATCTACATCAGTTACCATCTTTCATTGCTGCGTGAGATAAATCTGAGTAGGCATCTTTCAGTTATCAATTTGTGTCTTCTGTTGTTATTACTGTGAATCTATTGGTGGTTGGTATCTAATCAGATCTGAGTGCAAGTATTCGGTATTATTATTTACTATTGTTGTGCATTTACCAGTGTTGGGTGTCTTTCAGTGGTATCAAAGCTTGGCATCTTGCCAGCCTGAGTGACCTTTCATGAGTGAAAGAGATCTGAGATATCAACTAAGGGAGAAGAAAAAGGCTACTGTGGGAGACAAGGATGACAAAGGTCAGCAGTTCGTCAGGAAAACCAAAGAATTTCAATCTAACATGAGGGAGACGATGGTGGAAATGGTCCAACTTTTGAGGGGTTTGAACCAACAATTGAGTGTTGGAAGGACTGTGCCAAATGGAGCTGAAGGAAGCAGCTCATGGGTGGTGAAGCCAACAACATCTACAAAAAGTTCCAGAGCCAAATTCTTGGAAAAAGGAGCAGAAAACGAATCAGAAGTGCAGCCTGAGTAGGAGGATGAAATTGCTAAACTTCATAATGAATATCATGCTCTGAGTGCTGCCATACACAAAGACTTAACTTTCACAGAATTTCATTACATGAAGACAAGGAGTGGGCATAGGAGGAGAGCTCCTTAGCAAGGGCTTGGTTGCAGAAATTAGACACATATTTCTCCTTGAATCCAATGTACAAAGAGGAAGCCATCAAATTTGCCACCTTGCACCTTGAGGCATTGACCCATGAATGGTGATATCATGGTATGGTAACACAAGGACATGACTCCATCACAACATTGGAAGAATTCAGCTAGAGATCGACAGAGAGATTTGATAGGAAAGATCCGGAGATTCATTTCCATGAATAGGCACAACTGAGGCAAGAAGGCAAAGTGGAAGATTATGTTGCTGAGTTTTATGTGCTAAAATTCGGGAAAAACTAAATGGGATATTACAGTTATCCCTCTCATGCTTGTGCTTGTCTAAAGTATGGTTTTCATTCTTAAAAATTATGCTCATGCATTTGTTGAAGTCATGTATGAAAATGATAGAAGGGATGTAATGGTCTAGGGCATGTTTGGTATGAGTTGCGGTCTGTCCATGAACAATGGAAATTTGACTAAGTGATGAAGAAGTGGCAAAGTCAATTGAGAAGTACTTTTAGCCTATGGAAGATAGGGTTTTAGTAGCAATAATAGCCTAGAAGGATGCCTTAGGGGTATATGACCATTTCCTCAATGTTTAAGTGGTTGATAGTATCCAAAAGTGCTCCTCTTGAATCTAAGTCAACTACATGTGGTAAAGTGTCTTTTGGTTGTTGTGTGCTAAATTATGTGGTGAAGACATAAACAAAGTGCTCCACAAGGGTTTTATGTCAAGCATTAAAATCAAGTGTGAATGTGTAGACCAACTTTGCTAGTGGTCATGGAAAAAAGTTCTTGGAGGGTTTAAGATAGGTTTAAGTGGTTGGAAGTTAAATGGAGTGCTCTTGGAAGGTATATGCTAGTGTTTAAGAGATAATATTCTTCTAGTACACTAGGTAGGTGGTTGTCATGTTTTAATTGGCAACAGTCAAGAAGGGGTGCGGTTCATATGTTGTTACCTAGTTTAAGGTGGTAGAAACTCCTCAAAGGTGTGAGTAATTTGATTTGTGGCCTATAAACATAAAAAGTTTGTTGATGTTAGGCTTATCTATCTAAGGAGGAATGCCATGGAATGTTTGCATCTCTTCCAATTGGTTTGCCATTAGTTGAATAACCTCCAAATTAATAAGATTCTCTATATTTTGATTAGTGTTAATCAAGATCTCTCTATAGGTTGAGGAATTGCCTTCAAAATATAAAGAACTAAAAGTGTTAGTCTTTTTGAGAAAATCAACAACTTGTTGATCATTATTAAATACTTACCAATTTTCCACCTTGTTAGGAATAGTTGGTTGATATATCAAATTAATAATAAACACATTCTGCTTGAACTCATTGCGAGCTAAGTTATCTGTCCTAGTACTAGTTTAGGTCCAGGAGTTTGGTTTGCAGGTTTGGTCAAATTGTTTTTGGAGGTTGGGTTCGTCCATACAAAAACATATAGAAATCAGAAACATATACATATTTATAGCTGTAAATAAGTTCAGAATACCACATAGCATCATATATTGTATGATAAACAAACCACCATAAAAATTAAAAATATTACAATGTCAATTAGTCGAACTCAAATGTCATGATATGTATTAAAATTAATAATGTCAATTGTCAACAATCAATCATCACTGATCAAGCATTATCATATGGGTCTTCCAAAATATCGTCATCATTGTCCATATTAGCTGATGTAAGCATTGGTATATTAGAAGAACCACAACTAGTGCCATCGGCATTGGCACCAGCACTGGTACTCTTACGTTTGCTAGCTAGCTCGTCTTCGACATCAAGTGCAGCAAGTTGGAAAGTGGAAGCATCCAAGTCAGTATCCTTTGGCTTGATATCCCACTTCCTTGTGTCCCTTCCTTGTAGCCACTTTGTTTGTGTGAAAGAGACACAATTTTGAATGCACATACACTAAATCCTTTACCTTTTTTGAGCGTAGTTGATTGTGCATTCTTGAGTGGATGAAGGAGTATGTGCTCCAATTCCTCTTAGATGCAAATGAACTAGCAACCTATTAAGACAAAATTAGATAGTTAAGAGTTATAATTTTTTTAAAAATAAATTATAAATGAAACATGAAAGATAAGTAATATTTTTATATAACTTGCAATCAAATTCTGATTGCACGAGGTTGTAGGTGTGTGAATGATTAGCCATGGAAGTACCACCAATTGTGAGCATTGACCTTAAACTTGTCACAAAGAGCATCAATAGTAAAGTTTTCGAAGCATACAAAAGCCAAGAACTCAATCCTAGCTGCATCTTGCATATTAGGATCGATGAAGAGTCTATTAAGTGCTGCCTTGTACCCCTGACAGACTTCAATATCTCTATATGGGGAAATCCTTGTCGACATAGAAAGGATCTCAACACTATAATATTTGGGACTCAATGCAAAGGCAAGAAGATATAGCAGGATGGTCATTTTTTCCATCTCTCTTAAATAATTTGTGTAATTGTTTGAAGAAAGTTTCTTTAGGATCTTGCTCTTTCTCATCTATGATGGTCCTCATCTTCTTAGTCATTGAGTCGATGTCTCCTAGGGTTTATGGAAGTAAATAGTCGAATGAAAGATCTGCCAAATGTCCAATTAGAGATAACAAAAGGATCCATGGACAAAATAGAGTTCATATCTAAAACAACGGTTAAGAAGTTGTGATGATCCAAGGGTTGTGGGCTCCAACCACTGCATTAAATGAAACATAGTTTTTTGCTACCATGGATGTTGTAAATACAGTCAAATCCACCTTATAAAATGTTGATAGTGTTTGCTTAAGTGGGAAAACCACCCTTCAAAGGGTTGTGGATTCAGAATGGGCCATTAATGGTGTTGAAGCTGTGTAGAGAGGTAGGTGAGGTGAATAAAACAAAGAGGTGGGAAAGTTGGAGTTCAAAGGTCGAGGAGGCAAAGAGAGGAATGCTGGTGGGGAAAAGCTTAAAGCTTCGATAAGGGAAAAGGAAGGAGGGGGTTTGGTGAAAAAGGCGTGCTGGGAGGGCCAAGTTTGAAACCCTAACAAAAAGCGCACATACAAAAAATCAAACACAAAATCCTCAATACGAAGAGAAAATTGAGAGCAAAGGGACTGGAAATGATCAGATTTGGCTTATTGAAAGGAATAGAATGAACTTTGATTTTCTACTTGAACTAATTGGAGAGGGGACATTACCAATGCCTACTTTGATTCCTTCTTGAGCAATGAATTGTGAAGTCATGATAAGCATTTATAAACAGATGGGCATTAATGTGCATTGATTTGATGAGGAAGAAAGCAATTGCTATACACAATGTCATGTAGGAGTTATTGGAGAGCACATTTTCCTTCCAACCTTTTGTTCATTTGTGGATTTAATGGATAAATTTTGTTTATGTTGTATAGAGCACGTGTTAAAAAGTTCTTTATATATCTTAAGTTTTCGTAGTCAAAATTCTTTATTTTATTATGGTTTTAAATTTATTTTTTATCTTAGCACTTTAACTTTTTGACTTTCCATCTAAACAATTCTTAATTAAAGATGACAGTTAGTAGAAATGGTAAAAACTGTTAGAAAGTCTGAATCATCTTCCAAATTCTGACTTTGGGGTTTATGCTTTTCTTTTTAAATCTCTACCTAATTTTCTTTATCTTACATTGCAATTACATTGGATTTTTTTCAATAAGCTTTAGATTTTTTAATCATAGGATTTATGAGCTTCAATTAATCAAGTCAATATCTTCAGTAACAATTGCGTATTGGTTTTACAGACTCTCAAAGAGAAGCATTAATGGCTTCTATCTGCAATCCTGGCATAGCACTTAAAAAAGTAAGTTGTGGATTACAATTTTCCTGATAGGAATTATTTGGGATAAAATTATAAATTACTTGTTGGTCATTTAATTGATAGATTTATCCTTGTTAAATAAATAAATGGATAGAAATAGAGTCCCTGATGTTATGCTCTTATCTTCATTTGCAATGAAAACATTTGCTGATGAGGGATGCTTTAGGAATATTTTATACATTTTTCTGAGCTTGGCAAACTTTTAAAGCTTTCACTTAGAGCGTTTTCTCATATGTTTTGAGACTGAGTATAAATGATGGGAGTTCTGGGTATTCTGAGCTAGAATAAAGTATAATATAATAAATTTCAAATAACAACACATTTACGAGCCATGACTAATATATTTGAGCACCCATGCTTATGAATATAAACATCTGTAATTTTATAAAAAAATGGCACATTCTCAGATTAAGTTCCATTATCAAGAAAACTATCAAATGCAGGTTGTCAAAAGGGGAAACTTTTATGTAAAGTCTTGATTTTGGATCTATGATTTCATATCTTGTAAACTCTAGTATTTTCTTAAAGTGTTTTACAACAGATTATGAATAATATCAACAAGCTCTTATTTAAGTAAGGGTTTGTTTGAGAAATGAAGTAAATTAGGATTAGGTTTTGGATTACTGGAACTGCTTTCATCATAGGTTTTTGAACTGACTATGATTTGTGGTAGCTTTGGGTTTTGTGAGTTAGAATATAAATTAATTTAATAAATAACAAACAACACTTGTGATAAATATTCTGAATGCCTTTATGTATGGGAGTTTTAAAATTTGTGTACTTTTAAGAAAAATGGTATCCTGTTAGGCTATAAGTTTCACCACTAAGAATATCACAAAATGCAGGTTGTCAAAAGTGAGATTCTTTTTAATGTATCTTTTGACTTCAGATCTATGATTCCAATTCCTTAAAAACAGCAACACTGATCAAACATGTGAACGAGCATGGGATTTAGACTATTAGTTGATTTATTAATGCCCTTTTTTACAACAAATCAAGAATTTACCCAAAAAGGTCCTATTTAAGAGTTCCTGTAAGGCTTTAGGTGATGGGACATCCTAGTTTGTTTCAGTGTTAATTGCAAAGTTTTGAATGATTTTTTATTGTTTTAGCTGGTATCGCTGTCTATTATGCCCCTACCCTTATAGTGTGTATAGTGTTAATTGTTATGAGTAGTGCGCTTGTGGCTACCTTAACTTTTAAATAAGTCATATTATCATTATATTGTTATTTAGTTATTTAGGTCAGCTTAAGGCTTATATAGGGTTATCTAGGTCGGCCTAGGTGATATCCTAGGCACAAGTATGGTATATATATGAGGTATAGGTAGGTTATTATCATCATGTTGAGTATTGAGTTCTTATTGAAGAATATTGGGGGTATCTCCCTCGAAGTGGATTAGGAAGTTGCTCCATCGAAGTGGCATATTATTATCAAGTATTTGCAACATATTTCAGATTATATTATTATTGTGCAAGTTGTTTTATAACAAATTGTATCAGAGCATGATCTTGGCACTGTAGAGGCAAGGTGTTTTCTGAATATTGGAGGCCATTTTGGGAAGAGCAAATCTCTTAGATTTTAGTGAATTTTTCTTTGATTTTAAAGGGTTTTTGAAGAACATATTCAAGAAGCTACAATCTAGATTTCAAAGGAATTGAAGCTGAATTGAGCAATAAATTGCAAAATTAGGGTTTCTGCTCAATTTATTTGGAAAGTGCATATCTCCCAAATCCTGTAGAATTGGTTCTTGATTTTTGGTGGGTTTTTGAAGAATTAATAGAGGAGCCTATAGTCCAAATTTCAAAGGATTTGAAGCTTAAATAAGTGATTTATTGCAAAATTAGGTTTTCCAAAAAAATCGCTCTCAAGATTGCAAATCACTTAATTTTTGGGGTATTTTTCTAGGAAAGTGCGACATAGGCCTTGGTAAGTTACAAAAAAATTCAAAGTATTTTAACTTCATTTGTGTGATTTATTGCAAAATTATCTTCTTAAAACTTCTTCACAACAAAAAGTAGCCACAAAAAAAAGAAGAAAAAGAAAAAAGAAAAAGAACAAGAAAAGGAGGAAGAGCAAGAGAAAGAAAGAAAAAGAGAAAGAACAAGAACAAGAGTAAGAGTAAGAGAAAGCGAAAGAGCAAGAACAAGATGAAGAAGAATAAGAAGCAATAATAGAACAAGAAGAAGAAGTAAAAAAGGAGATGAAGAAGAAGAAAAAGAAAAAGTTAGCATTGAGGACAATGCTTTTGTAAAGAGGAGGGCAATGTTATGCCCCTACCCCTATAGTATGTATAGTGTTATGAGTAGTCGGCTTGTGGCTACCTTAACTCTTAAATAAGCCATATTATCATTATTATATTGTTATTTAGTTATTTAGGTTGGTCTAAAGCTTGTATAGGGTTATCTATGTCAGCCTAGGTGATATCCTAGACATAAGTATGGTATATATATGAGGTATAGGTAGGTTATTATCATCATGTTGAGTATTGAGTCCGTATTGAAAAATATTGAAGGTACCCCCCTCGAAGTGGATGAGGAGGTTGCCCCATCGAAGTGGCATATTATTATCAAGTATTTGCAATATATTTCAGATTATATTATTATTGTGCAAGTTGTTTCATAACACTGTCATGTTGTATTGATAAGTTATTCTGTTTTCCTTCATAAAATACAGATATTGTGTCAAAGGAAAAGGTTTTGTTTTCTTAAGGAAAATGATTCGAAGTGAATGAAAGCTATTCACTTCGAATCCCCGTGACTTTTAATGTTTACTGTGGTATGACAATACATGGTTGTTCAACTTCATGTGCTTTGAAGTTGCTGAGCTTTGGCTGTGCATGTTGTTAGGCAGCCTTGCATGTGACTTTTTAGACTTTGCAGGTTTGGTTTTCTCTGTTTTGTCATTTCTTGGATTGTGGGTTCATGGCTGACCAACATGAGGCTCTAGATTCCTCTAAGCTCTCTTTTAAAGAAGTTGTGCTTGGTGGTCATGTTAATCATTCCACTCAAGAAGCTAATGCAGTGAATATTCTTTTGGATCTAGCTCAAAGACATTAATTTTCTTGGGAAAAAGTAAAAGCTAATGAGTGAATGACAATAAAATCAATGGATGCCTTCCTTGAAGCAAGGAGATTCCAACATTTATTTTTAATCTTGATTTTGTGGCTAAGAATTTGATTTATTTTTAATCTCATCTATAAGTTCATGGGCATTGGATTAAATTTGAGGATGTTAGAGGATTGGGCATGTGGAGCTTGGCTGATTGAAAGAGACACAAAGAGTACCTTGGTTGCCAATGGGTATTTTTGTTGTTGTTTTTAATAGTGTTTCTGACTATGTTTCTTATTTTTGAAGAAGGTTCTCATTTCTTCAAGCATGCTAGTCTTTTATGAAACCTTGGCATCTAGATTTTATCTTGATAGTGGAATTCCCTTCCAAGGTTTTGGTTTGGATCTGTGTAATTGCTTTGCCGATAATTTTTCTTGAAGCTCTTAAATCATCCAAACCAGATAAATAGAACCAAAATCCCTCCCAAACTAGATTTAAATCATTCAAACTAGATTTAAATAATCCCTTGTCAGAAGCTCTTAATATTCATGTGGGGGATTTTATTTGGCATTAGACCCTAGATTATGAAGCCATTCCTTTTAGATGTAGGGAATGTTATTGTTATGGACATCTATTTTGGAACTATCCTCAACTTAAATCATATGAGTCTTTTGAGAATTCGCCACAAGAGGACAAAAAGGTTAAACGACAAATTCAACAAGATAATAAAGGGTCTATTGCTGGTCCTTCTAATGCTGATGGCTTTACCATGGCTCATAGGAAAAGGTAAAACTCAATCTCTACCAAATCCTAGAGGAGCCAAAGTTGCTAATAAAAATAAAAATAAATTTGCTATTCTAAGAGAAATGCCGACCAAATTTCAAGATGCACAAGATGGAAACCAAGAAAGAATAATAGCGAATCAAGGAAATGCTAAAATAATGTAGAATGAAGAAATTCATGGTAAGTTGTAGGATGCTAACTTCTGCAATGAGAAGCAAGGATGCATAGCACAAGATCTTCTACATTTTGTGAAGTTTTTGGATGTGCTTGTTGCCATTGCTAATGTTTACCATGCTCCTTTGGTGCCAAGTAATCTATTGTTTCTACCGAGAATGTTGCTTTTATTCCTAATAACTCTCAAACTCTTGAAGTTCAAGAGGCTCTTATTGTCTTTGATCAACTTGAACGTGTGATTGAAACCCCTATCATGGACTTCGATAAACAAGAAAACGTTTCTATTTTTCATCTAGAAAACATGAAATTTGAATCTTTTGAAGAAAATAAGAAAAAAAGATCCTTAAACTTGGGCATTGGGTATTAAACAAAGTCAAGATAAAAAACAAGGGAGTCAAGAGGCACTCAAAGTAGCTTTTAAGATTGACCATGATATATCCAAACGTTTGTGAGAGCACTACTAGCTTTGGGTCTTCTCAATCAAGTGATTTCATCCCTTCCTATCCCATCTCATCATGAATATTTCTTAGAATGGAAAAGGGCTTGGCAATAGACCAAGGCATAATGTTGCTAGAATAATTGTTAAACATCTTAATCCTTTTATATTGTTAATTCATTAAACTAAACTTCCCAAATTTGCGGAAATTTTTGGTTGTAGCATTGGTAGATTTTGGGAAAGCATTGCTATTTCTACCCTTGGTCTATCTGGTCATCTTATGTGTACTTAGGATTCCAAATATTTTTCTCCAAAAAAATTAGTAAGTTGCACCAGTGGTCTCTCGTTCGAAGGGGTTCTCACATCTAACAATCTTAGTGTCCCATGTTAGTTTTGGATCAGATTTAACAGAAAACAGAAAAGTAAACACAAAACAATGAACACAAAGATTTTATCCTTGGAAAACCCTCCTACTCAAGGGAAAAACCCAACAGCAAATTATTCTCTTATAAATAAGAAATAATAGTGCAGAAGTAGCACTTAGAATCAGGCCCTAGAAAGGCCAAATATCATACAATAGATCAGCAATTGAAGATAGTGCGAATTCCTTAGTTACAAAGAATATCAACTCTTCATCTTGAAGCAAATCTGCTCCTCTTGAATGCGAATTTGCTTTTGAAGGAAATCGGATTGAGAATGGAATGAATGACTTTTTAATTTTGTGGAGACTCTATCTCCATTATATACAAGACTAGGTGAGCTCTCCTCTTGAGCCGACCTAGGAAATGTAATATTTGTTATATAATTGAAAGGTCGACATGCCTTGAATAATTATTCTTAAGTAAGTACCTCCCGCCAGTACAAAACACTAACACTCCCTCTTAGCTAGGGAGGTATTCTCAAATATCTTCGTCATGGAGTCTCTCAACATGACGTCCACAATGGCTACACCCAATTGTGGAAAACACAACTCAGTCTCAGAGATGTGATTTTGTACAATGGCTTTCACCTCATATTTCTTCGTCTTAGAGAAATATACGTTGCAAGGGATTTCACCTCATATTTCTTCGTCTAAGGTGATTCCTTCTATATGTGATATTTATTGGAGGTGTAGGGTAAAAGAAAGTGAGCAAAATCTGGTTTTTTACGTTGCTATCGAACGGCTTGCCTTCCTTCGTTACAGAGTTAGATACGACTCTTGACCTACTACCATTAGTGGGTATTGCCTTACCTCGTTACTGAGTGTTACTGGGTCTTGATACCTTTCCTTAAACGTTATCACACACTAACTTCAATATGCGTGTCTTAATTCTCTTAATGCTTACTCCAAGATGCTCTTAGCCTTCCCGGGCCTTGCCTTTCCTTCAACGCTCCTGCCTTAAGCGTTACCCCTCACTCTTTACTCAAGCGTTATCCCTCACTCTTTACTCAAGCGTTATCCCTCACTAAGCGTTATCCCCCACTCTTGCTCTTGCTTCCCTTCAAGGAGTGAGTGACACTGCCTCCCTTAAAGGACGGAACCTACCGTAGCTCAAGGCTTAAGACAGACCCTATCGTAGCTCCTTGATTCCCTTCTGTCTTAAGAACCTACCTTCACAGCGAATCTAGGTGCAGGGGAGTAAGCAGATCCTGTAGTAGATCCAATTCCAATGTAAGTTCAAGATCGAGTTGCCCCTACTATTCTAAAGGGAATCAGTGCCTAGAAATGGGGTTTCGTCATTGCCTGCTGCTCCTTCTGCGCATCTATCTACATAAATTAAGCTTGTGCTTTGCCAAGCATTATATTCCATCCAAGTCCAATTGGACCCAGCCGAAGCACCAGTTGTTTACCCATCAACTAAAGCAAAGGCATTAAAGGCAAGGTTTCTCCCAGAGGTGAAGGCATCTGAGAAAGCACCATAGACAGGGGTTACAGTAATAGCATAGCTAGGACCTTAGCTAGCAGTAGGGCCTGTTTTGTAGTAGGTTGCATTCCTTCCTTTTCGAGAGCCATACCTTGCAGCTTCCCTTCACTCGGTTCCAGTCCTATACATAGCATCGTATATCTCAGCAACTTCATTATCTACTCAATTAACAGCTAGATCAACTGCTTAATCTACAACCATTGTTTCTTCCTTTCCCGGTGCTACAACTTTTGCTACCTGTGCTTCTGTGAGCAGAGAAAGCAGCACAAAGAGCGCCTAAAGCACCTAGAGCAAAGATTCTAGAGGCAGCAGTAGATCCATCAGTAGATACAGTAGAAGCAGATCCAAGTGCGGATCGAGATCCATACTTTGGTTCTGTTCCAGATACAGATCCAAATCTAGAGCCTTCCCACTTACCTGTAATTCAGATAAGTGTGTTCACCTGTTGAAGCACCACCAAGAGTAGCAGAGAAAGGGATAAAGCCAGTAGCAGATCCATTTCTCGCCCCAGCAAAACCATCATAAAGCCATATAAGCTAAGCCACCAGATAGACAAAGCCATACAAACGGAGAGGCGTTGCCCTATATAAGGCACACCCTTCCCTTATAGTACATTAACCAGACCCTTCTCGCAGCATAGCCTGTTGCATCATAAGCAAGGACAGGTACAAATACATTTCGAGATCGAGACCCAGTTGATGTTGTTCATGATCGAGACCCAGACCCGTACCCAACATCAGCAACAGTGGCTTCGGTGAGAAGGTTGGTTATGCAGTTGAAGCACCAAATTTTGATCGTGGTGATCCAGTTCGTGAAGGAGATCCAAATGACCTTTGTGATCAAGATCGATAGCCATACCCAGTAGCTCCCCTTAGCCCGGTTCCAGTTCCATAGCCAGTCGTATATCCAATTGACCGAGTGAAAGCATCAGTAGCAAGGGCAACTTACCTTCGCTCAGTAGCATATCTAGTAGCAGAACCAGCTTCCCTTCACATGGTTCCTGTTCGGTAGTAGGCCCAGAAGCAAAGGTACCACCAATAGCAAAGGCAGTTGTTTTAGTCGGTTAAGCAGAAGTCTACTATGCGCCGAGAGAGCCTGGCCTTGCTGCAACATCTTTGGAAGTGTACTCTTTAGAGCCATAGCCCGTTCCAAGTCCATAACTAGCAGCACGAGTAGTTAAAGGTGCAGGAACAATGACCGTTGAAGCAGTTGATTATGCCGATTAAGTTGATCCAACAACATATCCAGTATTAGATCCTGCAGCCTTCCCATCACTAGTGAAAGTGCCAGCATCCCTCACTCACATGCGAATTCTCCCCCAAAAAGATTTGAATATCGGGTTTATACATTGCCTATTGTGTAAGCTTACAAAATGGCTGTTTAGAAATTGCATTTAGGGCTTGAAGCCTAACAAGCATTTTCATTTCGGATTTGCAAGAAACTCATAAGCATCTAAGCAACAAGGTACAAGCTACGGTTACACAAACTAGAACGGGGAGTAGTGAAGCAGCATAGTGACCTATTCATGCACGATAAAGCAGCAGAGGAGATATATAGGGTTCGAAGATACTGACCTGAATGGAGTACGGGTAAGGGAAACACCAATATGCAGGGGGGACCAATACAACAAGTGATCAATCAATCCCGCCCTACCACACCCTCTTGCCCCGGTACTAGAATTCATGATTGGGATCGAAGTGAAAATGTGGCTATCATTACGTTCCCGCAACGAAGAGTAAAATAGGTCAATTTTGGCGTCATTTCTTGGATGCATTATGTGCACATTTGCTTCATCTATATATAGAGGAATATGCACATTTCCCCTTAGAGCAAGAACTTGGAACCATCCATGCTCCAACCTTCCTGTCTACTCCAAGAAGTTTAGTTCCGATATTTGCACGTGCTCCAAAGGGTGATGTTCCGATTTGTGCTAGTAGAGGTGTAGGCTTAAATGGGAGTAGGAGGCAGACCCTTATCACTTTTGAAGAAGCTTAGTTAGCGGGCAAGGCAAGAGGGAAACCCAGGAGCAGAGGAGTAAGCAACCAGGGTTTCATCATAATCCGTTGATCCACCAAAACCATCATCAGCGATAGAGGTAGCATCTTTGCTAGTTTACTACCACCCAGAACCAAAAAGATCGAAATAAAGTTGTTTACCTTGATCTCGTAGCTACATCCCTAACCCCAGATCCTGTTTACAAAGAGGGAGACTAGTTCATTACCTCGACGAGAAAGGCAGGGAGACTAGTTCATTACCATTGGGAGTTCACCTAATTAATGAACAGATTAATGAACTAATTAATTGACTGATTAATTTAGAGGGCCCCTCAAATTCGCCCCCCCCACCCCCCCCTCCCCTACTATTCTAAGGGGCCTTAGGTGAGGTAGATTATTTGTTGCTGGGCATGTTACGTATAGAATCTGGGAGATCACTATATAGCCGAAGGGCGCTCTATGACTATAGTTGGCGTTGCCGTTTAGTCTAGTCTAGTTATAGTAGGGTCTTGTAGAAAGGGTAGCTCTATTGCCCTATTGAACTATAGTTGTGGGAGGGAATTCTAGTTTCCCCGACTAGAGTTGGCAACCACGACAACTACACGTTTAGTCGACGTTGGCAACTACACCAACCCCACCACCTGTAACGGCGGACCCCATCGACCTAGAGGCGGGTATGGTCGGTGGGGTCCGCCTTTTGGATGGTGGGGTCGACCACCAAGGGCGAATGGGATGGTGGGGTTGGTACCGGGGGGGTCGGAGATAGGCGAGGCCCTTGGTGGTCGCGAAGTTCACGCAGGTTGGTGGGGCAAGAAGGAAGGTGAATAGAACCGGTTATGGATGGTTGAAAGGAAGGCAGTTCGCTAGCCCATCTCTAGAAGGCTGATAGTCCCCCATGGGGAGGAGTTAACGAGTATTCCAGAAAGCATGCTCTACAGTGGGAAGATAGTTGAACTCTATTGCCTGGGGCCCCTAACTGATGGAGACCGATGGACAGCACGCACCACCTCCTAACCTTATCAGAAGGCAAAGCTCGTCTAGCTCAGTTTGAGGCTATCTTCTCCCACCCACCACTACAGGACGTCGTTCTCCTGGGGCCCATCCGACCATCCTTTGTTACCTGTCCTTAACTACCTCCCTCGTTAGAATCGAGCTAAAGAAACTAGTTTCCTATCTCCGGGGGTTCAGCCGGTGGGTAATTGGCTTCACTCAACTCCCTTCCTTAACTCCCTGGGGGTGATAGGATGGAGCTCCTCGTTACTGGGTATTCTATCTCTGGCCATCTTGAACCGGGGGTGTAGGCTGGGTAGGACAAGCATGGGAGGCAAGATCTTCAGCTGGACCATCCTTTGTTTCAATTGACCATCACCAGATTGATGTTATCTGTATTCCACTCCCCCCTACAATTCTATGGGCAAGAAAGGAAGGTTACTCCGAAGGCAGCTTATCCCACAGGGGGTAACTATAGTGAGAAAGGCCAACCGCTAGAAAGTTAGGTTCTCATCGCCCTTCAGACATTAGTAGTTCAAACCGGGGGTGAGGATAGGGGGATGGGTGGGAGATATAGCAGTGTTTAGTTCAAGTAATCGCTGGACCGAGGGAAACAATCAATTACCCACCGGTTCAGCGGGGCTCCTGATGGTTGAAAGGAAGGTTACCCTTTCTTGCCCCTAGAAATTGTAGGGAGGATTGTTGACGGTGAAGGATGGAGCAGGAGAACGTCCTATGAGCAAACACAAAGAAGTAGAATAGGGTAGAGGGCCGGTGAGGATAGTTGAATTCGAGCTCCCGAAACGAAAGGAGCTCAGTTGACCGAGTAGAGGAATGAACTACCTTTCTAGTTCTAGTTGATGCTGGAGAAGAATTGGATAATTGGAATGGTGGGTTGGATTGGATTGTGAAGTGAAGATTGGCCTGCCTCCCAACTAGTTGAACTCCTTGCCCTCACCCCCTGTTGGGTTAACTGCGTGAAGGATGGAGCAGCTCTAAAATGTCGCTTGCTTTCTTTCTTTCTTTCCTGTCCTGGATGGAACTTGTCCTAATATAACTGGATGGTTCAACCGGTCCTTCATTCAGGAGGCAAGCAAGAATCCATCCGGAAGGCTTCATTCACCCTTGGTTCTAACTGTTGAAAGATCCGAGGAGAAAGAAAGAGAATCGGGGGTGCCATCGGTTAGCAACTATTGTTTTCTCGGCTTCTTTTGGATGGGAAGGGAAGGGCGGGGGTGTTACCTTGTGGGAAGGAGCCGCTTCAGTAGATGCGACCCGGCTAATGGGAATTCTAGGCTTCGGCTATCCGACTCTATTAGAACGAGTCCGGGGGTGGGAGGCAATCAATTTCGTCCATGCGCTTCGCTACCGACTGAGAAAGGGACTGACCCCCCTACTATTCTAAGGGGCCTCAGGTCGGTGGCGAAGCCGAGAAAGCAAAGCGTTGGATGGGGATGGAATTCAACTAGTTGGAAGGAAGCTAAACAAATGCTAGAGCCCCAGATAAAGGTAGTTAATGCCATACTGAATTAATTGTGCTTTCTTTCCCAACACCCCTTCATTGGATTGCCCTTATTCTAGTTGTCATCTACTCCCTCCCTAACTTAATCGGAAACGAGGAGCTACCGATAATTCAATTCCCCTCCTATAGTTGTTCGTTCAACCCGTCGATCCATGTTCACTTCGCTGCCAGAACTAGGGGTGGGTGGGAGCCCTACTATTCTAAGGTGGGTGGGTTGGGCCCCTACCATTCTATAGGTAGTCGGTAGATCCCTACTATTCTCAAAGGGGGTTGTCGAGCATTCTGCCCATTAGAATAGTAGGGCCTGCTAAAGCTATAACTGTTCAGGGGGAGAAGTTGGATTGTTCGGCTCCCCCACTTAGTTTCGTTAGGGTTACTTTCTCGCCACCAAGCTCCTGTCCAGAGCCCTTAGAATAGTAGGCGGATTGTTCGGTCCATCCTGAACCGGTTCATCGGGAACTACATATGGAAGGGTCCCGGTTCCTCATCTCCTTATTATAGCTCCAGCTACCGGGCGGGGTCCTGCTAACACCCCACACCCTAAACAGAGCGTTAGATACTCTTAGCGTTTCATTCCCATGAAATGGCAGTCCGGTGCTTTGCTGTAGTTAAGCCCACCTAGGGTGTGGTGGATTGGTGACGCCTTAGCCCAGGTCCGTGAATCGGTATTGCTGCAGACTCTCCCCATGTATCCTTCAAGCATGGGGAGTTGTGGATCGTCAGCTCTATTCCTTCAAGCTGTCTCCAATGGTCCCGAGAGAAGACAACAAGAGGATGAAGCTACTATATCATGAGGAGCCTTCACCTCATGGAATCATTGAAATACTTTTTGCCGACGACACCTCTCGGCCCAATGCTTGCTAACAAACTGGAACGCTTGCCTCCTCATATTAACCATCTGTTGCTCCCTATGCCCAAGGAATTACAGATGTAAGAGATACGTCTAAAGAGGCAATTTATCACTGACGTTCGTATGTGCCCTGCGCCGCCTAAGCCCCTATATTGTGGTTACCAATCTCGACAAACCGTACTGAGATATATGCTACAAGGGCTTTCACCTCATATTTCTCCGTCTCAGAGAAAAATACGTTACAAGGGCTTTCACCTCATATTTCTCTGTCTCAGAGAAATATACATTACAACAAATCTTAATGATGCTGTGACTCCCTCTGGACCTCCAAGTACCTGCATCAACCTCCTGAACTCCTCGTCCAAGATTGCCTGCAATGTTTGCCTTAGAGGAATGGTTTCCAACACACACTTCCGACACTACTCCTAGCAACACCATCAACTGACTTGCGAGAGTCCAGGACTTAGTCCTCCTCGACCTCATCCCAGATCACCCTATTCTGAATAGGTTTGCGGTGCTACCAATGTCAAAATAAGGTTGATTGCCTTGTGCAATTCTGTTCTTTGCAGCTGAAGAGGCCTTCCAAAGACATAGCACCTGGCCTTGCAACACAACAACCCACTTAGCAGACACATTCACTTCTTCTCAGTGAGTCACTCTAGTTCCTCGTGACATAGGACTCCATCTTGCTGAACACAAAACTCCCTCTTGATCCCTACCTCAATACAAAGATTACAAAAATCCTTTGGAAGTGAACTCCCCTCCATTATCTGATCTCAGAACCTTAATCCTCTTCTCAAACATGTTCTCAACTAGTGCTTGCTAGGGTTCCTCTGGATAAACAATGACGTCTTGCCAACTCCACTTAAATTTGTTGTGTCTACTTGATCTAGCACACTTGTCAGAGACAGTTGTTTAGTGTCTTCATCCTTCTCAATCTTCTTTGCTGATGCAAACTCTCCATCCAATGCTGATCCAACTTGATTTTCTTCATGGATAGTGCATGCCTCAAAGCTGATCCTCTTGGCTGTCATGTCATGAAGAAGTGAAGACAAAGGATTGCTATTGTAGCTCAAAAATCAGATTGCACCTTGTGCCCTCGAGAGATGTCTTCAGAAGGATTACTGTCTTGCTCATTGCAACCTTTGTCTGGTATTAACTAAAGTTATTTTGAACTGACTCTAAGATTTCCACTCCCTTGCAGCTGGCCAGAAATCCAAACTTCTAACCATATCAATTCGTGTAAACAGTGAACTCTATACCCATAGTAGATCTGAACTTTTGGAAGAATCGGTCTCTAGTATCCTGGATTTGATATTTGTTTGAGACACCCATTTACAAAAGGCCTTTATGAGCTCCAATATATAGAGGAGCCTAATCACTGTCATCTCTTTCACGAGGTTGGGCATTGACCGCCTTCCTCCTTCGCTCTGCCATGAGAGAAACTAGAGCAAGCATTCAAGTGCGGACAAACACAATCATAACTTTACTTCGTGAATTCCCCGAACAAAGTATTCCCGAGATCCCTTCCTTCCCCTTTCTACTCTCCCTCAAATACTTAAACCATCATCAACATTTGAATACCAATCTATCGTCCTTTCCACCCTTGAATTCCTTATGCAATCTCTGATAATTAATCCATCATCCTTTTGCTCCTCGATCTATCTTGCATTTTAAAGAGATTAACAATAGTTCATAAAAAATCAAACTACCCCGATACAAATGAAGCATGCAGTCATCTAGCAAATATTATTAGATAGAACAATTAAAGGAATGATACATAATATAACTTTTCTTTGTTGATTTAGTTGTAGCCATTTTTTCTCCTCCCGACAACCATCATCTTTGCTCGATGATGTACCCTGTAACACCGTTATAGAATGGAAAATTTTACATAGAATCATACGCTCCCAAGATTCTCGAGCTTTTCCTCCTGTCATTCCATTTTCTCTGTTCCTCGACAGGGCTGGTCATGTCCTTATTAAGGGGCTGCAAGTAGACATCCTCCATCATAGGCACAGTCCTTGAAACTCTTGAAATTGGTAGAGGACTTCTTTCAAGTGCTCATCCTTTCCTTCGATCTTCATTTTCTCCTCCAAGAGATGTGGCCCACACATAGCTCGTTCATGCCTCTATGAGTTAACTTCTTCATTATGTCTAGGTGTGAAGACAATATTCAACATCTCCTTCATACAAAACCAATGATAACATGACACAAATATGAAGAATATAATCTGCTGTAGTAAATCAGGTCTGCTACAAATATATGACTCTTCAATAGGCAGATCTGCTGTAGCACAATGCTGACCTAGAAACCCTAGGTGCAGCAGCTGAAGCAAATGTAACTCTGCTCTAAGGCAGTTCACCACTCATCCAGGGGAGTCACTCTAGGGCTACAAGGATATCTCACCAAATTTGTTTAACAATGATGCTCAAAATTACTTCAAGAGAGGTTCGCCTTAGCCTTATGATGTTTGCCCATGGTGAATGCTCCCAGCTGATATGAATGATGCTCTAAACCCTCTATGTGAATTGCTCTTCATTATTCTGCTCTAGGTCTGCTCTTAATTGGACTGATTTCTCATTTTGTTTGTTGCTAATCCTTCACATATATTTCTGCATTAAATCTGATCAGATTTCTTGAACCTTAGCTCTGATAACATGTTAATTTTTTTGGATCAGATTTAACAATTAAGCAGAAAAAGACAACACAGCACAATGAACACAAAGATTTTATCCTGGGAAAACCCTCCTACTCGAGGGAAAAACCCAGCAGCAAATTATTTTCTTATAAATCAGAAATAATAGTGCAGAAGTAGCACTCAGAATCAGGCCCTAGAAAGGTCGAATATCATACAATAGACGAGCACTTGAAGATAGTGTGAATTCCTTAGTTACAAAGAATATCAGCTCTTCTTCTTGAAGTGAATCTGCTCCTCTTGAATGCAAATCTGCTTCTGAAGGAAATCGAATTGAGAATGGAATGAATGACCTTTTAATTATGTGGAGACTCTATCTCCATTATATACAAGACTAGGTGAGCTCTCCTCTTGAGCTGACCTAGGAAATGTAATATTTGCTATATAATTGAAAGACCGACTTGCCTTGAATAATTATTCTTAAGGAAATACCTCCCACCGCTACAAAACACTAACATCCCAATCACTAAGTGTTACGCCCCCCAAGATCTTCAAGGTAAGATTTAACTCTAGGATAATTTGCGTGTTCATAGAGAAGCTTCTCCTCAAGATTATCCTTGAATAATTGGAGGTGATTTCATTGTTGAATTATCCCTTAAAGAAAAAAGGGTAGACTTCCTACCTTCCCTCAGGCTAGTCTTCTTATTCTATTGAACGTTAGTTAGTTTCAATTAATGGATATCCCTCCTAGCAATGGTTCTTTTACTTGGAGCAATCAAAGAATTGGGGATGCTTTTGTTGCAGAATGTTTGGATAGATTTCAGGTTAGTGATTCTTGGCATTCTCAATGCCTTTGGCTTGCATTTTTCATTTTGGACAATGTGGGTTGAGATCATTGGGCCATAGCTCTGCACTAGGAAGGATCTTTTAAGCCTCAAAATTCTCCTTTTATATTTCAGCTCATGTGGTTAAAAGAAGATGAGCTGGAAGAAAAGATTAGACTTTGGTTGTAGGAAGGTAAACCTCATCATGATACAATTGTCTTATGTTTTGTGAAACAAAATACTCAAAGAATGGAATTCTTCCTTATGTGGCAACATTTTGCAAAGAAAAAGAAATATTTTGTCTAAGTTGGTGGAGATCCAAGGTTGTATTCAAGGACAGGTCTTACGTAACTCTATATTCTAAATTCTAAATGAATAGGGAAAAACCGAGCTTTAGGTGGAAATCATGTGGTGACAAAAATCTTGTGCTAAATGGTCATAGGTAGGGGACATGAATTCTTCTTTTTTCCATCACTTTGTTGTGGCAAAGGAGATTTAATGAGAGAAGTTCTAGGATTGAATCCATTCAAGACATTCAATTAGAGGCTGTTTTTCACTTTCACAAGTTGTTCAAGGTCCCCACTAATTTTCAGTTGATAATAGATGTATCATTTTGAATTGTATTCCTAAATGTATCTCCCCTCATGATAATTCCTTCCTCAATGGCCCTATTTCCATGGATGAAATTGAACAAGTTTTTATGATGAAAAAAGATAAAACTCTAGGTCTTGATGGTTTTCCTATTGAGTTCTTTCAAGCTTTCTGCAATGTCATCAAAGATAACATTTTGGAGGATTTTGTGGAATTGCACACCTCATAACAAATGTTAAAAGCCCTTAATAACTCTTTTTTGACTTTGATTCCTAAGAAAGATCATGTTTTGAAGTTTTCTAATGTTTGACCCATAACTCTTTGTAATAATATCTACAAGATTTTCTCCAATGAAACAACTCCTCTCACTTCTCTAGAACAGGGGGGTTTGTTCAAGGTTACCAAATCATTGATGGTATTATTATTGTCCAAGAAGTTATTTACTCTATGCATGCTAAGATGAAAAGTTCAATGTTTGTGAAGCTTGATCTTTCCAAGGTTTATGACAGGGCTTGCTAGAAACTTATGGAAGATATCTTATGTGCCTTTGGTTTTGAAGATATCTAGACATAAGATATATTCAAAACCAAAGGCATGGAAGTTTTAATTAAAGTTGGCCTTTTTTGGATTGTGGGGAATGGTGACCTTGCTCTTTTCTATGCATGGGACCAACATAGCCCTTTTAGCGTGGAATAACCTGATTTCTTGGAATAAAAATATAAATGTATTGAAGTCAGTTGGAGTTATGTTTTTGATTTTTAGTATGCGGTCATGCATGATGGTGAGAGGATTTTGAAATGGAAACATAAAGTTTTTTGGCCAGGTCAACAATTGCCTCTCTTCATTGATTGTTTAGCTCATATTTTAGCATCTTGGAAGGTCTCTTTAGATAGACATTTAAATTTATTTAGATGGGGTGTGAAAGGTTCTAGGATCTACATGATGCAAATTGGCTATGAAACTCTTCTAGAAGGAAACTTGGAAGTTAAAAACCCTAAGTATTGGGAAGGGGTTTGGCATCCTAAATGTTGGCCTAAGGTTAATGCTTTTATGTAGGTTGCAACTTTAGATAAATTTCTTCATTAGGATAACCTTTGAAAATGGGGAGTTGTTGATTCAAATAGATGTATTCTCCACCTTCAAGATGAAGAGTCTGCTAGACATCTTTTAGCTTGCCCTTTTCCATTTTCCTTAATTGTGTATGTTGTGATTTGTTGTGAGTTTCATGGAACAATTATGAGTCTATCCAAAACTCTCTTGTGAATCAACCATGACCTTCTTTGAAGCAAAATGACCTTCATCTGTTGCATGATATCAATTTGTAATGTCCCTTACCCGACTTTGCCCTAGAATTCACTTGTTGATCAGGTTTAGGGTTTCTTCTTTTTCAAATGAATGTTCTCTTTGACTAAGTAATCTTGGATTGAAGTTTGCATTTAATATTTTCACATGTACATATATCTGTTAGCATTAATATCTAGATATCCAAATATAAATATAATCACAAATCAATAATAAAGACATATGAGGAGTGGCATGGGTAGAGCCGCCCAAAGCTATCCATCTAAGCCCAAGAGCACAAGCGTCCTATCAGGACAACCCACTCCTTGGCCCCGAGCGATATGAACGTCTCAGAGTGGCGTGCTTAGAGGAAACACTTGTACCTGCTTTCTCTACATGTGCCATCACCTCGAAAGACACTCAACCTACTGGGGGAAGCCAGCGGAGCTTATAAGGGGTTTCGGGCCTACCACCCCTCCATGGCCGCAGCGGATTGTTAAGTGGGGTTTTTAGGCACCACCTGTCTCAGGCCCTTCCAACTTAGTAGGCTTACAAACACAGAGAAGACAATCTTTTAGCAATCAAATACATTTGCATTTATTACTAATTCTTTAAGTTAATATCAACATCATTATCATCATGATAATACTAAAGAAAGCATTACACCAATAATCAAATTAGAAATATCTATTTCTTATATTCAAAATATGCTAAATATTATTGCTAAGTGAGTACATCACCCGAGTTTCTATATCTCTCCATGTTTCCTTACTCGCTTCCTTCAACCTTGTACTAAATTGATCATAGGATGAGGACAATTCATAAATATACATAATCTACTTATATTTATATTAAAGAGTCATCATTACTTATAAGTATCATTATTGCATAATCATGTATATGTATTTATACATATATATATACTTTATATACATATATATATTAATTCTTTTACTTATATCCATTAGTATTCATATATATATATATTTATATAATTATTCTTTCCTTATTCATATATATTCTTTATTCATTATAAAATTTATCTATATCTATGCATGTATACTTGCATGCCTATTAAATAATATATATATTAAATGGCTCTATATTCCAATGCGTAACAATAATTGTTGCTGCTGTTCTAAATTGCAAATCCTATTTCTCCATGTTTTTTCCCCCTTCCTTATTTTCCTTCCTTCTATTTATACCATTCAAGGTAGGTGACTCATGGGGGGAATGTATTGTTTGGTGAAAGAGGTGACTTTTCATAAAATACATCCCTTTGTTAGATTTAATTGCTGCCTTTATTATCACAATAATATCTATTTTTAAAATAATATATTATTACTATAATTATGATATTTCAGATTTCTATTTATTTTATTATTTTATTTTGATATTTTATTGAACATATTTTAACATTAAAGTATAATAATAAAACAATTTGCTAATATCTTATTATTATTTTATTCTAATGTATTACAATCTTTGATGTGTAATGATTATAATATTTATTTATTATTATTTTTGATACTATGTTATTTAATACTAGAATGTAATAATAATAATTTGCCTATATATTATTATTATATTTGTTATTTCATATTTATATATTGATATGAAACACATTTATTTTATATTTAATATTAATATTGCTATTTATTTTATTTACTAATTGATCTGTATTTTAAAACTTGGTCTTTATGGTTTTGTTATTTCGGGGACATGACACAATTCTAGTTTGATTTGTCGGAATATTTGGTGGGAAGGAAATCAAAGGATTTTCAATGGTACAAGGCATATAAGTTAGGTTTGGGGTAGAATAATGGCCAATCTTAAAGAAACCTGTAAAGTTTGGGTTCAACATTATCAAGTGAGTTCTTGGTAGGAATTTAGAGTTCTTATGGGACTAGGTATTCTTGTGGCTTCTATCTTTTTTGCCTCTTCCAACAATAACCCTTAGGAATACCAACTTACTAAATGGGAACGTCTTCATTTGGGCTTGGTTAAAATTAATGTTGATGTAGCTTCAAAAAACAATTTTGGAAATGCTGGCGTGGGAGGTGTTTGTCATGATCATAATGGAACAGTCAAGTTTTGGTTTGCTGGTAGTCTTGGTGTTGGTTCTAATGATTTTTTGGAGGCTATGGCCATTCACCAAGCTCTTTTAGAAGCTAAGCTAAGGCATTTTACTGATACTATTTTGGAATCTGAGTCTAAAATCTTGGTCGATCATTTCAAAAGAAAGCTTCCTCTCACTTCTAGCAGTGGCAATTGAATGAATGTAAGGAAGATATCATTCTCATTCATGGTTTCGATGTTGTTAAATAGAACCGCAATAGAGGGGAAAGAAATCAAGCTGCTGATTTCTTGGCCAAATCAGCTTCTAATTGGAGTGACATCAAGTTCATATTGGAAATAACTAGGATTGACCTTTTGGGACATGAACAGAGACTTTAGTGATTTTGTGAAAGCTAACTACAATGCCACATGGATTCTTGATTCCTACTGCTGTGTTTCTTGCTAGTGTGCAGATTAATCTTCTGTTCTTCTTGTTTACTTCCCTATGACTAACTTTATTATTACAATTTTAAAATGGTTAAATGGTTTTCTTGTTGGTCTAGTTTTTTTTAACATAAGGGCAAACATTACTTCTGATACTTAAGGGGAACAAGTGCTTATGCCCTATTTATGGGCTTTGGAGGGTTCCTCCTCCTTTTTTGATTGTCTATTTTCAATCCATCTGGATTTTTTTGATTCTCTGGAATTGGCATGGCTTGAGCCTTTTATAAGCTGACATACCTACTTCATAATCAGTTGTTTTAATATATTTTTTTCCTTTATCTTAAACAAGAAAAAACTTCGAAGGAAAGGCATTGTGTGCAAAGGAATTGTTTAATTTTGTGTTATGGTTCTGATCAGATCTCATCCTTTTCAATCGTAATCAAACTTATGCAAATAAATGAATCTGACAAGAAACTTTGGTGACAACATTGTAACATAATCAAATCATTATGATATCATAAAATATCCTCGATAAATCTTGATAAGCTGTCTGTAGCATCATTGATGACATCATTTTCACCACACAACATCATTCCTATTTTGACTTAAAATTGAAGAAAAGAGACAGAAATCTCAAATAATTTCTCACAGATTAGTGATTACATGAACCTGTGAACGTGTTGTCCATAAATAGTGCAATCGGAGAGATACACATGATGAATTGTCCCTCATTTACTGCTTATCAATCAATCTGGGAATAAGCAAAGTGGATTTATTGTTATAGAGGGAGTCTGCCTTAAATTATATGTGATATCAGTGAGCTGCTTGATGATATCTGCTGGGTAAGATTTGACTGTTGACTCTCCTTTGATCCTTGTTTCACCATTCCACAACAGCATGGGTAGGGATTTGATAGTCCATGATGAGAAAATGGCATGTCATATCCAGCATGGCTCAGGACAAGGTTATTAATTTGAATTAAGTAAGCATATAAGTGAAGAAAATATATTCTCAATGTCACTTTACAGCTCAATTGCCATTCTTGAGCGCCATAAAGAACATTTCAAACAGTGACAATGTTAGTAAACAGATTATATATTCTTGGAACTCTATGCAAGGACTCTATTGATTAAAAATATGTCATCAAACGATTTTATAGAAGCCTTGAGACATTTATTAGTATGTACACAAACTAGGTATATCCTTGTTCCTATATGCTTGCTGGTGGCTTTTTAAACTATGTTATATCCTGTTTCTTTGATCAGTTTTCCAGATAAATTTTCTGTAGATTAGTTCGTCCTGAATTTTGAAAGGTGTAAATGGAATTCCTGAGCCACATGATTTTAATTTCATTACTGGACCAAGAAAACTCTGGAATGTAGGGTGACACAACCTCAAGCCTTTTATGGGTGATTCCCACAATATATTCTTGCTGGTGGCTTTTTAAACTATGTTATATCCTGTTTCTTTGATCAGTTTTCCAGATAAATTTTCTGTAGATTAGTTCGTCCTGAATTTTGAAAGGTCTAAATGGAATTCCTGAGCCACATGATTTTAATTTCATTACTGGACCAAGAAAACTCTGGAATGTAGGGTGACACAACCTCAAGCCTTTCATGGGTGATTCCCATGATATAAACTGAAATAAGATATTTTCTTGCCTTTTCTGGTTCCCAAAACAATGATTTTTTGTTTTGTTTTAGGTTTTCAGTAAACTATTTTTTCTCTAACGTAATTAGACCCTTTTCTTGCCCAAAGAGCAGTAATGAAGGACTGTTTTGTGTTAGTTTCTACTAATTTGATTGTTATTGTATCTTTCGTATGATAGACGGGGCTTCTAGATTTTCATTCCAAGATTGAAGATTCAGTTACAGATTCAATAGGGACACGTGATAGTTTGAAGCAATCTGAGAACATGGCTATTCATCCAAAGCTAAAGGTAAGATTTTATTGAAATATGAATATAAATTGCTTGATTTTGTTTTGCTATATGTTTTGCTTACTGCCAAAATATTACTGTGTATAGTAATTTTTTAAAAACTTATTATTATCCATTTATTTGTCACTTTCAGGATTTTGATTATTTAAAAGGAAAATTAGATATTGATAGTCTTCTTGTCGTTTTGAACTCAGATTAGGTGATAATAAGCTTGTGGCAGTAATTGATTTTGATTTAATGTAGCTGTTTTATCTTATCATATTTGCTAAGATACTATATCTGGTTATGGTTCCTGTAACACATCAAAAAATGCATCATTTTCTGAACTCTGATTCTTTTTGATGCTTCAAATAACCGTGTTTTTCTTGTCTTTCTGAACTTGGAAGCAAAGATTTAGCTTGATAAACGTGATGCATTTATTGATCCCTAGTGTAACATACCCAATATTTACTCAACAGTTTTCACCTAAATTTTAACTCAGTTAGTGAAGAATACAAGTTTCCAAAGGACAGGAAATTAAATTTTTCCTTTTCAATAACATAATTGCACATTGCATAAATAATTTTCTCATATTATTGTATAGATGAAATAACATTACATAATTCCAAGTAAATGAAACTCATCTTTGCAAATACAGTTTACGAAAGATCGATGATCATATTCATATACAAATTCATAACTTACAAGATCTCAATGGTCAAGTTGTCCTCATCTGGATCACATTTTTTCTGTTCCACAAGCTTTGGCTGTCGTTTGCAAGAGGGAGAGCATCACCCAAGTGCTTTTCCTCCAACCACAGACTTAGCGGTCCCCTGCACATCTTCCTAATTGGAAAATGGCCCTACCCTTTGACGAAGAGTTTGGTATGGAAACCTCTAATAATGCACATCTGAGTATTTGGTGTTGTGTCCCACATATCCAGTACGGCCATACAACTATGGATACCCTACAACCATGCATGACACTACTGACTAGCTATGCAAACCCAGATCACAGTGAACCGACAAAGTGTAAGCAGTGACTTCTACACCTACTCTGGCCAGAGTGTTCATATATATGATAAATCCACTTTCTATGACGCGGTGTTGTATGTTCATTAGTGTTTCTTAGATCAGATTATTTAATCAATTGAATAAAAGAAATGCAAACCATAAGACAATGAACACAACAAGATACCCTGGGAAAACCCTCCTCTTGAGGGAGAAAAACCCAGCAAATATATCTCTTATATATTGAAGGAATAAGAGCAGAAATCTGCTTGAACTCAGGCCCAACACAATGCCGAATTTGATACAATGAATAATAGCATCTCTCTTAGATGCAAAGATACAAATGAATATGTTTCTCCTTGAAATCGGTCTGCTGCTACAAAATGATGATCTGCTGTTCAAGTATGAACTTCTTCTAGGTATGCGAATCCAAGTATGAGCTTCTTCTATGACTGCGAATTCTGCTCTGCCAAAATAGCGAACTTCTTTGTGTGTGTTCGAATGTGTATCAACATCAAAAGGTGACTCTGTATATATACCTTCTTGGCGCCTCTTCATATAGGTCGGCCTTATGATAAACATTTAATAATAAATAAAGTCGGCCAGAATAAGTACATTGAATAACTTAATTATAAGGTCGGCCCATGTATTAGTGAAGACCGACGCTGAATTAACATCAACACTCCCTCTCAGCTAGGGATGAACTACCATCTGCACAAGACACATTATGTTAGAATGAAAACAAAATAAAATATCACCTCAACGTGATATTAACCATTATGGCTACTCCCATAGATGGTAAAAACTCATCACGGATTCTCTCACGTGATGTTGTCATGGAGTCACACACATGACATCCACCATAGCTTCTCCCAGAGGGTGGAAACAAGGGCTTTCACCTCAACTCTCTCTCATCAGAGAATTGCATTATCAAGGACTTACACCTCAACTCTCTCTCAGCAGAGAATTGTATTAACAAGGGCTTGCACCTCAACTCTCACTCAGCAGAGAGTTGCATTCTCAACAAGGATCACTGATTACTGAGACTCTTTCTCAGTCAAGGCTGCATTCTCCACCATACCAAGTTTCTCTCGGAAGTATACAAACTTCATCCTGGCGAGAGGCTTGGTGAGAATGTCTGCCGTTTGCTCTTCAGTGCTGATATACCTCAACTGTATAGCTTTCCTTTGCACCATATCTCTAATATAGTGGTACTTGATCTCAACATGTTTTGTTCTGTCATGAAACACAGGATTGACAGAAAGCTTCACACAGCTTTGATTATCACAGTGTATGATAGTAGGCTCCATTGATTGACCAAACAATCCTGCAAGGAGCTTACGAAGCCACACTGCCTCACGAGCTGCCACACAAGCTGCAATATACTCTGCTTCAGTTGTACTCAAGGCCACTGAAGACTGTTTCCTGCTACACCAGGAGATCATAGCAGTCCCCAAACTGAAGCAACAACCAGAAGTACTCTTCCGATCTGAGACACATCCTGCCCAATCAGAATCAGTAAAACCATGCAGCTCCAAATCCACATTTGAAGAATATCTCAACCCATATCCAATTGTGCCACATAAATATCTCAGGATATGTTTAGCTGCTACAAGATGTATTTGCTTTGGTTCACACATAAACTGGCTAAGTGCACTCACTGCATAGCAGATATCAGGTCTAGTGTTAACTAGATACATCAATGAACCAATCAACTGTCTATACATCGTAGAATCCACTGGTTCTGAACTAGCTGCAGCTTCTTTCAACTTATCTAAATTAGACTCCATGGGTGTAGACATAGGTTTGCAGTCAAGCATACCAAACCTTTTGAGAATGTCAACAGTATACTTGCCTTGACTTAGAATCATCTCATTTGGCTTTTGCCAAACTTCTAAGCCAAGAAAGTAATGCATAAGACCTAGATTCTTCATCTCGAACTCTGAAGCTAATTCCTTCTTGCATTTTAGTATTAGATGTTCTTCACCAGTAATGATCAAGTCATCAACATATAGAACTAAAATCAATGCTTCACCATTTACTACCTTGAAGTAGAGGTTAGAATCTGCATCATTCTTTGAGAAACCCAAACTTGAAAGGTACTGATCAATTCTTTCATACCAAGCACGAGGAGCTTGTTTAAGACCATACAAGGCCTTCTTCAACTTGCAGACATGAGATTCTTTCTCATGTACCTCAAATCCTTCTGGTTGCTCAATGTAAACCTCTTCTTCTATTATGCCATTTAGAAAAGCTGTCTTTACATCCATTTGGTGAATCTTCCATCCTCTAGATGCGGCAATAGCAATGATGGTTCTAACAGACGTGTAACGAGCCACAGGAGCAAAAGTTTCTTCATAGTCAACTCCCTCTTTTTGTGAGAACCCTCTAGCCACAAATCTAGCCTTGTGTTTCTCAATGCTCCCATCAGCTGCATGTTTGATCTTGAAGAGCCACTTAGAAGACACCACAGATTTGTCTTTGGGTCTAGGAACTATATCCCAAACATTGTTCTTAAGTATAGACTGATACTCCTCAATCATGGCATCTTTCCATACTTGTTGACTAGAAGCTTCTTCAACATTTGAAGGTTCTGACTCAATAATCTGACTCATCAAGGCAACATAGCTAGAGAACTTGTGAGGTCTCTTGCTTTCTCTGAAGGTTCCTCTTGGAGCTACAAACCTTTCTGCTTCCTGCATTGTCCTGCGAGCCCAAAGAGGTCTTTTCTTTCCAATCACAATGTCTAGAGGCCCATCAGTAGGATCCAAAGGCTCAGCTGGATCAATATCTTCTTTAGGTTCTGTATCCTCCTCCAGATTCTCTGGGATATGGTCAACTTCCATATCTTGAGGAGGTTCTTCTTCATCGACCTCCATCGGAGTGCCTTTGGACTTCCTATAAGCAACATCTTCCTCAAATGTGACGTCTCTACTAATCTCAATAGACTTCTGTCCTGGAATGTAGATCCTGTAAGCTTTTGATGTCTCACTGTAGCCTACAAGAATTCCTTTCTTCCCAGAAGGTTCTAGCTTTGTTCTCTTTTCCTTTGGAATATGAACATAGACTGGACAGCCAAAGATCCTCAAATGACTAACTTCAGGCTTCACGCCTGAGAATGCTTCTTCAGGAGTTTTATTCTCTAAGATCCTGTGGGGACTCCTGTTTTGAACATAGACGGCTGTTCTTGATGCTTCAGCCCAAAAAGAGATTTGTAAGTCTTGATCATGGATCATAGCTTTCACTGCTTCCACAATAGACCTATTCTTCCTTTCAGCAATACCATTTTGTTGTGGATTATAGGGAACACTGAACTCCCTCTTAATCCCTGCTTCAATACAAAAGTCTCGAAAAGTGCCAGAAGTGTATTCTCCACCATTATCAGATCTTAATACTTTGATCTTCTTCCCAGACAGATTTTCAATCTGCGCTTTGAATTCTCTGAATCTTACTAATACTTCTTCTGATTCTTTCGATCTCAAGAAATAAATCCAAGTCTTTCTAGAGTAATCATCAATGAAAATAATATAATACAAGAAACCACTAGATGATGCAATAGACATTGGACCACACAAATCAGAATGAATGAGATCAAGAATACATTTAGATCTACTTTCACTGGAATGGAACATACCTTTTGTGTTCTTGCCTAGGGCACATCCCTTGCAAGTACCTTCATGTTCTTGATCGAATTTCGGAAGACCGGTGACCATCTTCTCCATGATAGGTAGAGCACGAAAGTGAATGTGAGCCAATCTTCGATGCCAAAGTTCACACATGCTGGTACTGTTATGCACAAGTGCTTGAAGAGGACGAGTGCACAGCATGTAGAGACATTCATGTCTAACTCCAATCACTTGAGCAGATTTGAAGCTGGAGTTCTTTGCCCATATAAGAACTTTCCCTTTAGAGAAGGCAATTTGATAACCTTTGTCTTCTAATGCTGAAATTGAAACAAGGTTCCTCTTTATCCCTGGTACGAACAGTACATCATTCAATTCCAAAGAAATTCCAGAATCCAAGTGAAGAGTGGAATTTCCAAACCCTTTTACAGAATATCTAGCATCATCTCCAATAACAACTTGATCACTAGAGTTGCTTTCCATTAAGTTTGAAAGGTGACTTCTGAATCCGGTGATGTGTCTAGAAGCACCACTGTCAATCAACCAAGTGTAAGAGTCCGTAGTAACATTGCTAGACAAGGCTGAATAAAATAGATAATTACTGGAGTCCTTTTGTGGAGTGACTTCTTCAACATCTGCAGTGGCAACTTGAAGCTTAGGTCGTTGAGGGCACACCCTCGCAAAGTGACCATACTTATCACAACGAAAACATTGAATCTTGGACATGTCTCGTTTTCTTTTGAAGGTAGGAGCATCATCATTTCCATCTTCTCGATTCCTTTTGAAGAATCCTTTCTTAAGGCCTTTTCCTTTGTTTGATGAATGAGAGGTAAGAACTTGTAATTCTTCATTCTTAAAGCTTTGACCAATCCCCCTTGCTGTTAGTCTTGACTCTTCTTGAATGCAATCAATCCTCAATCGATCAAACTTAGGAAGTTCGGATCTTGCACTGATTCCTTGGATGAATGCCTCCCATGAAAGCGGAAGACCATTGAGAGCAAGCATAGTCAGTTCTTTATCATCAATCATGTGTCCAATAGTGGAGAGCTGATCTTTTATCTCTGAAATCCTCATGAAGTATGTAATAACAGATTCTCCTTTCTCCATTTTCACATGATGAAGTTGTTGCTTCAGAGCAAGGGCACGACTGGTGTTGTTGATTTCGTACATCTCTTCCAAGGTTGTAAACATCTCTCTTGCTGTATCCAACTTGAAGATAATTGGTACAATATGATCTTTGACGGAATCAACCAATGCTTTCTTTGCCCTAGTGTCTTTCTTCCTCCACTGCAGCTTCTCTTCTTCCCCCTCAGGTTCGGGAACTTTTGTTTTCACAAACTCAGCCAAATCATTCTCTTCCAAGGTTAGCATGAACCTGAATCTCCATGATATGTAGTTCGAGATCCCTTCGAGTCTATCCTCGATTTTCAGACCGTTCACCATCTTGAGAAATTTGGAAGATAGACTGAAAAAGAATAAGTGTTGCGAACTAAATCTGATCACGATCTTTTTCACACCCGCTCTGATACCATGTTAGTGTTTCTTAGATCAGATTATTTAATCAATTGAATAAAAGAAATGCAAACCATAAGACAATGAACACAACAAGATACCCTGGGAAAACCCTCCTCTTGAGGGAGAAAAACCCAGCAAATATATCTCTTATATATTGAAGGAATAAGAGCAGAAATCTGCTTGAACTCAGGCCCAACACAATGCCGAATTTGATACAATGAATAATAGCATCTCTCTTAGATGCAAAGATACAAATGAATATGTTTCTCCTTGAAATCGGTCTGCTGCTACAAAATGATGATCTGCTGTTCAAGTATGAACTTCTTCTAGGTATGCGAATCCAAGTATGAGCTTCTTCTATGACTGCGAATTCTGCTCTGCCAAAATAGCGAACTTCTTTGTGTGTGTTCGAATGTGTATCAACATCAAAAGGTGACTCTGTATATATACCTTCTTGGCGCCTCTTCATATAGGTCGGCCTTATGATAAACATTTAATAATAAATAAAGTCGGCCAGAATAAGTACATTGAATAACTTAATTATAAGGTCGGCCCATGTATTAGTGAAGACCGACGCTGAATTAACATCAACATGTTCACCCACCCTTATTCGACTTGGGAACTCTACTAACCTGTGGTTAACTCTTCTCATGGTTTTCCCTAAGGTTGATAATCATAAACAAGATTTCATTCCAAAGTGATGACACACTAATATTGATTTAGTAGACCAAATAGGTTTGACACAATCTTTTGAATACCTTGTTACATACCTATAACAATCTGGGACTGGCAATTGCCTCTTATTCAAGCTCTTTATCTCTAACCATGGGAGTAATGACTCTCCTAGTTTATGCATAATTAGTTAATACTGATGATACAACATCATTCGCTAGACACACCTGGTCTCAATCTAATGCATTGACAACATGTCAATATGTATAATAATCCAGAATTAAATTTGATTTGAAGATTACTTCTTCGTATTAAGTTTCAGACTCTTGTTTATACCTAGTAAGGCTTCGTCCTTCTAGGTTGCCATAACCAATTTGGTTATTCATGACATTAAATATCATTTAGTTTGATTCGCTATAAAATCTTATGTTCATAGTAATGTCCAATAATAAGTCGGTATAATAAGCTGTTTAACTTTTGATAACTTCATTAAGAACCATTCGACTAATCTCTAGATTCCTTGCAGGTACCTACATTTGTATGTACATAGACAATCATATATCTATTCCTTCAATATGACACATATATTCACATATTAAAATGTATGATAAGTTTATATCTAGATTGGTGAACATTTTCTACTTGAGAGGAGTTTGTACTTCTTCACCTTAAAATCTCCTCATATTATGGCTTTGGTTTGCCAAGATGTAAAGTCCTCTTCCTTAAAATTAGAATACCATGAATAGGTAATGATAATATAGACTCTTGGTCAAAATATAAGATACCATCATTTAAAAGATAATGCTGTATTTGCTTCTAATATGTGTTCAATCCTCTTGTTGAATAACAATATAAACTCATTCAAACATTATAAATACAATACTATATTGATATGAATAATACCATACACCCTACTTAGCTTCCCTTGCTATGTTATACTAATGAGCTGGTGGTTTGGGTTTCACACAGCTTTAGAGAGGATTATCCTTCCCATGGGTCTGCTTTCTCTCAACTATATTTATAGATAAAGTTTAAAATCATGTATTGCATCATAATCTAACAATGTAATTCAAGATAACTATTTAATATGCTCTTTGGATTCCCTAATCCAGCTTATCTCTTTATGCTTCTAAATTAGATCAATCCGTAAATAATCTGGCTATTTGTACATACCCTCACATACTTCCTAATAGCTTTAATTTACACACAAAGATAGCATAAGCAACTTCAAGCAATATTAAAAATTAGAATCATAATGAAAATGAGAAGGAGAAAGAGATGTTTTAATAATGCTTGAATTAAAATAGCTTCTACAACTCCTTGCTTCAATGCTCAATGGCTCAGCCAGCTGCCTCCTCTATTCTTAGCTCTCTTCCCTGCTATTGCTTCAAATGATTACCCCGAGTACTCAACTTAGCCTCTCCTCACACTTAAGATGAAATGGAATATAGACTTCCAATGCACTTGCACTCAAACTATAATCTCCTCACAAACTTCACAATAAATTATGCTCTCTAACTTTCAAATCTCCTCAAATCTCACTTCTATCCTATGCTCAAAATAACAATATGAATGCACTCCAAATGAATAGCAAAATGATCTACTCATGAACAGAAAAACAAAGATCAACTGCATCCTTTTATAATGAAATGGAGAAGTGGTCGATTCCATTAAGATAGCTATGCCTTGCATAATTTGCTGCCACCTCTAAAACTTTCCTGCCAGTCGTGGTACTTAGCTGGGCAATTTTCAGTTGCAAAATGAATCAAATTCCAACTCTATTACTTCCCTAAATCGACTTGGCTTGCTGGGAACAGCCTATTCACTTGCTGGCAGCTTCTAACACAGCAGAAAAAGTCTTATATTTGGTACATAAAGTCCCAATCAAATGCAGCTTTTACCTCTCACTCAGTCGTCCCAAGTCGTGGGCTTGAAACAGTTTATCACGTGCATTTTACTTGGTCAAAGCATTCCTTTCACAGGCTGCAAAATAGTGTTTTGAAACTCTATTTAAACTTTGCTTCTTTTGTGGCATCTTTTCCATTATTCTTTTGCAAGATATGCGCCTAATGTTGACATCTTTTATAGCTTTAAACAGCCATTACAAACAGTTGCCATTGCATGGCATATATACCAATATAATGTGTGGTTTACTTGCTATTTAATATGGCTTCCATCATATATTTAAAATAACAATAATATGTATGTAATATAGAGTATATATATACTAGTGTTACCCCAAGTTTCCTGGACGGGGACTGCGGGACGAGTCCCCAAGTTTCTGATTTTTCAGGCCAAATTTGGGGACAGCTATATAAAATATATAGGGAAACTTCAAATATTTATATGAAAACATGGATAAAGCATGCATATATACATTATAGAAACTTAGCATATAACATTTGTGTTAAAAATTCATTTTCAATACTCAATATGCATTTGGAATTCATTGTGAATATGCATGTGATATTAAACAATAATATACAAGTTATAAACGTATAACAAATTGCCCAAAGCCTACATTGCTGCCATATAGTGTTTTTTTTCAATTACAATATGAAAATCAAAATAAAAAAAACATAGTACACTGCTGCCGCCCCTTGTCCCCGGGACGGGGACGGGGGGATTTAGACTTGGAGATGCATCCCCGGGTAACATTGTATAATACTCTTTCTATTATAATATGTATATATATTAGTGTACATATATTTATATCTATATCAATCAACTAAATATACATATATATGTTAATTATTGCCATTATTTTTAACATAATATATATATATATATTTGTTTGGTAAATCGCTGCTTGTGGTACAGCACCCATAAAGTGAAAAAATAAAAATCTGGACTGCTTCAACCCAATATTGGGGAGCATAAACACCTGCTTCAGACCCACGAATGGGGAGCACAAAAAGGCACCACCAAACCCAATTTACCCTTGCCTATGAATTATTCCTACTATATCCGATACCTACCCATTGTAGACCTTGTAAACACTTTTGATTGGAGCTATGAACCAGTGAGGTCACAATCGGGGGACCTCATCCTCGATATTCTCCCCAAGTCTCCTTCTGTCTCATCCATGCTTCTTGCCACCTTCGAACTACTTTTCCCTTCCAACTTCAGCTCTTTTGATGCTGATCTTGAAGCCATTTGGTGCTTGGGTTTTGATTGAGCCTGTTTCTTCCTTTTTACTTCTATCCACACTTGCTCTGGCTGTGGAGGACAGTCAGAAGATCTTACTTCGGGAAGTGCTGCCAATGAAGATGCCCGTGGGTCTTGGGAGATGTTTGAAGATGTGACTGTCGGAGCATCAAAGACTTCCCCAAATGAGCCCAATGTCTGAGAACCAATTGGCAGGTCTGGAGAGCTATTAGGTGGAGCATTTTGTGTGCTTGATTGCGTTACTGTAGGATCTTGGAGTTTTAACTCATCTTGAGAGCACGGTGTAATAACATAGTGTTCTGGTTCTATCCCAATCCACCAAGTAGGCCTTCCTCCAGAATCTCTCTTATGGGTGCATACCTTCTGACATTGGGGCGTAGAGTGGTCAATTGAGAAGCACTTTCTGCATTGAAAAGCTATTCTTTCATAATCTATTGGCTGCATCCAACAACGCTCACCGACCTTCATTGCAATCTTTGCTGGAAGACCATTGGACAGGGCCATTTCCACACAGATACGTGCATAGGTGGAGCTTTGGTATTTTAGTGTTTCTTCTGAACTACAAAGGAATTTTCCAATCCCATTGCCGATGGCTTGCAAGCAATCAAATTCCTAGAATTGCAATGGAAGATAAGGCAGTCGCACCCAAAAAACGGTAGTGGAAATTTTTTTAGTTCGCGGATCAAATGATGGGTACCAAGGTTTCATGCACATAAAATCGCCTTGAAATACCCAGGGACCATTTTTTAGCACCCATTCTTTGTCGGTAATGGATTCAAATTCAATGATAAAAAACCCTCTAGTGCAGGGAAACAAATAAATTTCGTCCTCCATAGAATTCTTCCAATTTTTAGAAATCCAGGAGTGCAAATCATGCAATTTCGGCCATACCTTTATGAATCTGCAAATCAAAGTATCTCAGGAGTTGCAGTCGCATGAGAAACCCTAATCGCAGATCCATTGTGCACAAAAGCAATGCTCCCATCATATGCTTTTGGTGATGCCAAATGGGGAGACTCCTTCCGCCCCAACACCGCATCCCCAATCTTCTGGTGCTGGTCCTGATGGGAAATCCTTGAGCAGGGAGAAAGTCGTTTCGCATTGCCTTCCCTAACCCTACCCCACACAACATCTACAAATTTATGCTCGCCATTGAAAGGAGGAGGGTCGATTTCGGGGACGACATTCGACATTGGTATGTTTCCATCCGGAAAACCCCCATGCGAAGCAGAGGAACCCACGGTGCCGCGGGTATGGAGCGATGATGTTGTGGTAGAAGCAGAGCGGAACATGGCAAGCACTAAGTAATAATTTATTTATTTTTAACATAATATATATAGTTGGTATGAGTTTTCCACAGTCCATAACGTTGCAGTATATAGCTTTTGGATTCAACTGTGTAAGTTTTTTTGTCGACGTTTTGGATCACACACAGTGATCCATCATCAGGAAGAGGAAAAATGATGATGGATCACTGTGTGTGATCCGAAACGTTGACAAAAAAACTTGCACAGTTGAATCCAAAAGCTATATATTGCAACATAATATATATATATATGCGAATGTCTGCATATGTATTACGTATCTATGTATGGGTATACATAGACATTAGTATTTGTGTATGCTCATACCTGCATATGTACATATGTATGCGCCATTGCATATTTATACATATATATATTCTATATATACGTATCCATACATATATATTCAATACACAATATATATCTCATGTTCATCACAAGGGTTTTAACACTTCTACTCAAATTGACTAAACGATCATAAATAATTAAAGACAACCATCGTAACTTTTCTATCAACCAAAAAGCTATCAACTTGGTTTAACACTTATGGACACAAACTTAAACTGATTCAACAAGATTACCCTACCCTGTGCAGTGTGTGTGTGTGTGCATCTACTCAGATAGACATAGCAATGGTTTCCATACCAACTCCTCTCTTGGGTGATACTCTCCCTCCCCCTCTAGAGGGTTCAAACCTTCCCTGCATCCAACTTAGAGCAACATGTATGTAGTTAGCTGATAACATGTAAATCATATTCATCATATGTCTTAAGCATCATCAAAGCATTTAAAAAGTAATTTCATCATAATGCATATTCATACATTTCATTCATCCATTGAAATTCATCAAAGTATAATCGTGCATTTAAAATCATATTTAATCATAAAGGTAAAAGTAATTTGGTAACTTAGAAACAGGTTGTAACACCAAGATAATGTAGTGGTTATATCTTATCTAATTTCAGGAGTTAGTTTACCAATTTCTTGCTTTTCTTATCATTTAGGAGTCGGACTGTACTTCACCTTCCAGTTGTTTCTAGATAGGGTAGAAAATTCACCCCAAAATGAAATAAAATCCAACATAATTTCTAGGGAATAATGAATTTATGGATCATGAATTAAAGAATATGCTTTTCAAAGGTTTCATTCCACATTTTTAACAATATCAATGAAAGTGTCATTCTCTTTCTCTATAAAAATCTATTTGTAATCAGAACTTTTTAGTCTGCAATCTATTTACTACTTAATAACAAGTATCTTGTGTTTGTTGTATTCCTTTTGATGACCTCCATCACTTGGCTATTTAAATTTTTACTTGTATAATATGGTTAGAGTTTACTCTCCTTGGGTTTACCTCTAGTTATTCTTTCACTGTTTTGCTGTTTTAGTTCTTAGCCATTTTCACAGCCCTCAGGATTATTTTACTCTACAATTTCTATTGGAATTGGATGTACTTTTGAGATCCATTGATCTTCTTCATTTACTCACTGATATGCATATAATTTCTTTCTTATTTTTTCAGATTATGGTCTTCTTCATGCTTTTCTTTCTTCACCTTCTACATTATGCATTCCAATAGTGCATGTAGACACTTTCACTTGTATGGAGTGGGATATTACAAGCTATGTGACCTCTGATGCTTCTTCAGATGTCTTTTTTAACCTTCCCACTAAAGTGTTGTAGTGCCTTAACATATGGCTTATTTAATTAATACCCTTCTCTACATGTTATTGGGGCATGAGGGTTTTCTTCCAACTTGGTTTGCATCCTATAGTGTTCTCAAAACTCTCATGTTTCCATAGCCTTCTAGGAATTGTTCATTCTCTTTGTGCTTGTTTAGCATTTTCACAATAATATTATTGTCAAGCGGTGTTAGAAAATAGCCATCATTAACATGAACCCTAGTAATAATTGTTTTTCCTGACACAGTGGATATTGAAATAAACAAACCCTGCATCTGGTTTATGCTGCATGGGCTTGCACAACCTTGATCGAAATCTGTATTCGTGTGATAGTTTTGTAGGAAAATTAAACTTCCCAAACAATGCTCCCAAATCACCCTTCTCTTGGTATAAAAATTTAAGAACACACACTACATTTAATTTCACAAACTGGATATAATGATTGACGATTGAATCAGGAATCTTCTTCTGGAGATCCAAGGATATGTTGTGTGCACTCATGTGCTTTTGAGTTTAGAAGAGCCCATCTCCTATTTGGAATATCTTCATAGCAGTTTGCTATTTCTCCTTGATTTCATTATCCTTTGGTTTTCTCATTGATAGTGACCTATACATTGACCTAAATTGGGGGATTTCTCATTATTCTTTGTTTGGTGATGTCACTCTTCTTGGGTGCATTAAACACTTGTTCATGATCTTTCATTGGATGATATTTGTCTGCAAAAGTAGATTCAAAGGATTTTGGGTTCTAGACAGCCTTTGCCAATGCAAATAACACAATCATAGTTTACAAGAGACACCTAATCCAGGTGTGGGAGTCCCATGGAAATAATCACCATTGGACTCCCTTGTGTTAGATTTAGGATTGGAAATGAATGCAACACATAAGACAATGAACACAACAAGATACCCTGGGAAAACCCTCCTACTCGAGGGAGAAAAACCCAGCAAATATATCTCTTATATATTAAAGGAATAAGAGCAGAAATCTGCTTACAACTCAGGCCCAACACAATGACGAATTTTGATACAATGAATAATAGCACCTCTCCTAGATGCAAAGATACAAATGAATATGTTTCTCCTTGAAATCGATCTGCTGCTACAAGATGATGATCTGCTGCTCAAGTATGAACTTCTTCTAGGAATGCGAATTATGATGAATGAACTTGAAGATCAAATGAATGATCATCACCTTGTATTTATACAAAACTAGGTTACTCTTCATTTGGGTTGGCCTCTTTTAAGAAACAAGGCGACTCTTCATAAAATTACTATATATAGCAAGTCTGACTTGCCTTGGTATTATTTATCCATCATTTTTAAATTTGAGAGAAAGATATCTTCCACTGCTTTAACATCAACACCTTGTTTCCCTCATTTCAACAAAATTTGCCCTTTTTAGGAAAACTGAAACTGGAATAATATGTACAATAAAATTACTCTTGAAATTATGAGGGGAAGCTACCTGAAACCAAATTAAGCCTAAAACTAAAGCTATTGACAGAATTTACAAGTATGCACATTGTACAAGATTTAAAGGGGTTTTTTATAAATGTAAATATCCAATTGACCATGTTTTTGCCTTGGATGCAAGCACCGAATTGTCAACAGTCAAGACCTGTAATGATATTTTTAAATTTAAAAGAGGCTAAACTATCAGGCATAATAAATGAACAACTCAACTTCTTACTAGCTAAACTGGAGACTAGTATTTGATTTCAACACGGATTTGAAGGAAAAACACAAATGAATGTTGACTATTGGCTAAATCAGACCAATAAATCTACACAATAGGAAACACTTCAACAAGTGGACCACCTGATTTAATGAAGGATAGTTAAATGATAAAGTACATTCAAATCTAAAATTTAAATAAATGGATTTCCCCAATACAAAGTGTGACTCAAAACAATCTACTTTTGATTTTCTTGAGGAAATTACAAACGTGCAATCACAATTACACAATGACTTTTGTTGAACAATGGGTTTTGCAACATAAGTATGACTTACACCAATATTCATTAACTTTAATGAAAACACAATAACTTCATTGACAATTTTTGCATCATAGGCTCAACATAAACTATCATTAACAATTATGTGTTCAATGCTTTTATTTATAAGCTTTCAAGAGGCAAGATTTAAATGGAAAACAATAATGTATTAATCCCAAAAATGTATCACATTAAAGCAGCCCTATCCCTATCTGCAGAAAAAGGAGATAAAACATCTCTTAAAGCAAACTAATTCTTAAACAATTAATAAACAAAATCCTAATAATAAGCTTGAATCTATTTCCTTTGAGAAAATGGAAATTCTTGTCATTGAAATTATTTTTGAAAATCTAAAATGAAATTAACTTGCAAACTTTTTCAAATCTTTTAGAGTTTCTGTAATATGGAAACTTTTTTCTAGAGCTTGTGAAAATTGCTAAAACCCTATCCATAGATATGAAATTGATGACTATGTTTAAAAACATAATTTTCCAAAAAATCAACTATTTGAAAAAATAACTTTCTAAAACTAGAAAGTTGAACTTTTGATCTTCTCTCTCACTTCCTTGAAAAAGCATACTTGCTAAAAATAATAGTTTCAAAAAATATAATTGTTTGAAAACTAGATGGATTTTCTACTTAATGTTGAATCCCTAATCATGAGATTATGCCCAACACTTGATTTTTTTTTTGAATTTTGGAGGAGTTTTACAATGGTAAAGCTAGGTGGAAAGTGTGCTTGTAGGAAATTTTGGATGGCAAAGCCAGCCAGAAAGTGAGATTGTAGGAACTATTGGATGGCAATGCCGTTTGGAAAGTGTGCCTCATATTTGGCCTCTTAACTATTGACAGAGATAACTTATTGCCACTTTTTGATCATAGGTGGAGCTTTTGAGTGGTTTTGCCACTCCAAATGTGCACCTCACTTTATCTTTATTTCTCTTCAAATATTTGGCGCACTTTTATGAGCCATTCACCACTTTAATAACAGTTAAAACTTTTGGCTGGCTAAGCCACTCCGAAAGTGTGCCTGACTTCATGTTTTTGATGTGACTTAGCTTGGGCATGGATCACTAACAGTTTTGCCACCTTGGGTACATTTTCATAAGCCATTTGCTACTTATTTGAAAGTTGCACAGAACTTTTGGTTTGCTAAGCCACCTAGAAAGTGCACCTAATTTCAATTTACTTACTCTTTCATTGCCTTTGACTTTGCTGCCTTTCACTTAAGCCCCTGCCACATCCTAGATGCGTTTTATTGTTGGCATTTGGCAATGCCATTGAAATAGTGTGCCAAACTTAATTTCTTGCTTCTTTCCCTTTAGGTGAGTTTCATAATGTATTTGCCACCTTAAGAAGCTTTGATGGAGTTCTGACTTGGCTTTGCCATTAGGTTTGTATACCAACCTTCAAGAATTCAAACATCTTAACCGTGGATGCACTTTCTTCATCACTTTGCCACTTTTCTCTCATACTAAGTGGAACTCGAGGGTGGCTTTGCCATTGGAAAAGTGTGCTCCCTTTAACCTTGTCTTTGCATTTTTCTTTGGCATGGATTTATGCAGACTTTGCCACTCAAATGGAGTGCTTGAGGAGTTAGCCAATTGCCAACCTTGATTCTAGATCCAATTCTTTACCATTTCCTTTTCTTCTTTCTATTGCCGCAGCAACCATCAATTAAGGATGTCTTGTGCAAGCATTGTTAATTAAAAAAATTGGAATATGATTGGATAGCATTGCATCTTGATAGGAGGAAGAACTTGTTTGGCATTGATAACATGATAAGAATGATCTAATTAATGACTAAAAACTTGACTGAGGGTAAAGTTTCATAGGGGTACCAAAACGTCCCACTTGGTGGAGATTCAAGTATGGTTGGTTATGTTCTTGCTAGTGGGTTTTTGACCCACCACATTTGGGATTTTTACATTTCTAACCATTCCCCCTTGATCATGTTGTTTGATTAGTATTTTCCCCAATATCTCATCACCCTCCTTCCTACATTCCTAGAATCTTTCATTATTCACAATGCCACAAAATAATTATGTTAAAAGAAGGATATCTAAACAGATTAAATGTCATTTAAGATATGCTAGCTAAGTGTATATAGACTTCAATGCCTAGTTCTATCTCAATTATTGCCCAATGGGTGAAATCCAACAATATGTCCGCCATTCTACGAGGAATGATACATGTAAGGATGGACAAAGCTTGATTGAATGACCGAATTATTGTTTAGGTAGAAAAGATTTGACAAGACATGGTGATGGAGGATAAGAATGGCTTGATAAGGAAAAAGAAGATTCGGGATATAGCAAAAAATGGCAGCTTTCTTGACTCACTTAGAATGGCTCTTTGGTCACAACCAAGCAATATGAATGGACAAAGAAGGTTGACAACCCATGTTACCCCAAGTTTCTAGGACGGGGACAGGGACGAGAGGGAGGCCATTTTAGGGGATGGTAAGGAACGACTATTAAGAAAATAGGGAAAATTAAAAAATATAGAAAAAGTCAAATATTCATATGATAGCATTGCTAAGGCAATCATCATATACATCATAGAACCTTAACACATAATATTAGAGTTCAATTGATATTTTCATTTCATAGAGAGTGACAAATAGATGATGTTTAACAAAATTTAATTGCATTCATTGACAATGTGCATATTATATAAAAGTTACATCAAATTGCCCAAAGGTTGCAAGTTTCAACTACAAAATGACAAAAATGAAAAATAAAAAATATGTAGCTGTCCCTAATCAGCAGTCCCCACACCCCTTTATTTTTATTGTTTTTGTGTTTTTGAAAAAACAAAAATTGGAAAGTGGTTGGGCCATAAGGGATGTCTAGCTGTCCCTAGGGCGATCGAGGGATGTCTAGACGTCCCCTGGCCATCCCGTGGATGGCTAGTCGTCCCTTGGTGTTTCCAAGTTTTTGCTGCCCATACTGGGGACGTTTCTGAGGCATCCCCGAAAAGTTTCCTGCCAGGGATGCCCCTAATTTGGCCGGGGATGCGTCCCTGGGTTACATAGTTGACAACTGATTCACTTGAAATGGCTTTATGGAACAATCTTATCTAGAGGAATAAAAATCTCTTTAGATGTGTTTTTGATTAATTGTTCCTAGCTGGGTTAAGATTTGGTGTAATGGCTGCCAAACATTGCACTAGAGGATGTGCTTATGTGGCATGTTTTGTAGAGTGGGAGTGTGGGAAAGCTGGAAAAACATAGAAACTTTTGCAACTGGCTGTTAAACCTTTAATAAATGTCATGTCTGATGGCCTTTAGATGTTTTTTACTTTTGCCCAAAGGTTTTATTATGCCCAACGTGACCAAAAGCTTATAGTTGTATGCAAAAATAAGCTTTGATGCTAGAGCTTGCTCAGTCATGTCAACATATTTCCACGAGGGTGAATTTGGGCTTGCTTGGAAGTAGGGTTGGCCTAAGGTGCTAGAGATGGCTGCCATTTTAATCTCTATGCTAACAAGTTTAGAAAACAAAATATTTCAATCAAATAAAAGCAAAAATTTAGATCTTAATTCATTTAAATGTACAAGAATGAAGAAAAAAGAACATCAAAATTTGTTCATTGAAGAAAAAATGAAAATTTAAAAACGTAGAAAAAATTACCTACAATCTTTCTCCATGATCTCCTTGGCAATGAATAGGCTCTTGCACATGCATATGAATAACAATCCAACCTCTTTGGAACCTTAATTAATCAATCTTCAGTTCCATATGTGCAATGATTTGCAAGTATGAAAGTTAGACAAGTGTATTTTGTGTCTAAAATGAGGTAAATGTGTTTGGTTTTGTGTTTTAAGTTATTTTGAAATTCAATTAAGGGTTTAGGATTAGGTTTTCAGGTTGATCGTCCAAACAGGAGAACCAAAAGTAAAAAAAAAAATGCAAAAACTTGTAGAATTGTTTTGATTTGCCTAGGGTATTGAATTTTTTGCTTGGAATCACCTAGGTACATATCTAGGTGATTCCAAACAAGATTTTAGTACCATGGATGAATCCATAGATTTTTGTACTAGATTCAGTCAGTTTTTTCTTTTATCCTTTTAACTAAATATGAATAATATTTATCTATGTTACCGGTTTGCCTAGGGGGCTCCCAGTCCTAGTCTAGTCTGACTTGAGTTCGGGGTTAGGGTCCGATCCCTTGTGGGCTTGGTCAAGGACCAGCCCACAAACTGTGGGTCAGACCCTACTAAACTCAGGTGGACCTGAGCTGACTTTGGGTGTTTTGAACTTTTTTTTGACATTTTTAAATTTTTTTGACTTTTTTTTTAAAACTTAAAAAAGCCCAATTCATCCCCATAACCCTAAACTGATGTCCACCATGAAGGTTTGTGTGGATTTGAAGGTCTTAATTTGGGTCTTATTGTGAATGCCAAATGATGTACGTCATGAAGGTTTGTGTGGTATGATGCCTCGACCTTGTTAGGGGCATTGCCCCCAAACTCCCATTGAATTCATTTGATTTGCCATGTACTCTCCAAGTCCAAGTTTCCAAGTTTGCCTACAAGTCTTCATCTATAATATCGTCATCCAATTGGACAATCTTCCTTGATGCTTACTTGCAAGGAGAAATGCAGCAACATAGTTAATTTTAATATATAATATATATCATGACATTCAAGTTTGACTAATTGACATTCCAATGTTTTTTATTTTTATAGCGGTTTTGTTTATTATACAATATATTAGTCTATGCGTGGTATTTTGAACTTAATTACTATTGTAAATATGCATATATTTTTGATCTTTATATGGATGAACCCAAAATGAACCCAACCCTAAATTTTTTTTGACCGAACCTGCGAACCGAACCCAAACCCGAACCAATAACTTAGATATTTATCTTAATGTTCCTTGTTAAAATTTTGAAAATAAAATAATAAAAAATCAAGTTATTAAATCAGCTTGGAAACTGCCTGGGTATGTGTATGAGTACAAGTACAGGTATGGACCGCATGGATACCTTGTGTAATCCCATTGCATACAGCAGACTGTAGCAGATTGCAAAATTTCTGATCCAATACAAGATGGAGGCCTTGAATTTGTTGAAGATAAAACTTGTGTGGGCTTGTGTTGAAAGGCATACACGTAGCTTAAGGATCACTAGGATACCCATACTACATGGCTTGCAATTTCTATCTATACTAAAAATGGGGCTAGAAACATCTCATATGGCTGAGTCAAAATAATTGATAAGTTGTTAGATGATTGGCAAGCTTGTGGACTAGAGAATAAGAAGTCACAAAGCGTTCTCCAAGACCTATGTTGTAGGGTTCGTACCCTCAGGCCCCGAACCCGGTTCGGGTACGCACCCGGTTCGGGTTCATTTGCGGGTACGTGCGGGTACTTGCTGGGTGAACATAGACGTATATGATATCATTGATATGGCTTATTTGAATATTTTTCAACTATCAATAGGCATTTAATATTTATCTTTGGCATTTGGCATTGATCAATGATCAAGTATCATACTATGAAATGATTTAGTTTTACAATTTTGTATATTTCTTTTATTTTTTTGTATATATAATACATATATATATACACACGTACCCATACGTACCCAAACCCCTAAAAAAAAATCACGTACCCACATACTGGGTTCTCGTACCCGCACCCGTCCCCGAACCTGAAACGGTAACTTAGTCCAAGACACAAACACAATTCAATAGTGAAACTTACAACACATGCATATTTTTATTAAATCAAGATAAAGAAAGAAGATTTGAGTCTCCCTTGTATTAATAAGAATGACCAAAAACAATCATCGGATTACACTATAGCTTAGACCCCACTTTTAGAATTTAATCTCGTGCTTAAAGAGGCTAAATCTTGGGAAATCTAGTGAAAATTTAAGTAGCAACAACACAACTTGATATGTATGGGCACTCATATTTATTTCAATAGATGGTTGGGATAAATTCTTTAAATATTGTGTGGGTCTATGGTTAACTGGCTTACATAGATCACCAAGGTTTTAGAGTAGGATGGCAAATAGACATATAATGATGTATCATTCAAAATCATTCAAAAAATTCTATAAAAAGTTGACATGGCAAATAGACAGCTAAATTGATATCGACTCTTGAGTAGTATTTTATGGTTGTTTAAAGTTTTGTTTACTCTATCCTAAGTTATTGGTCCGGCTTGTATTGGCTCCTGGTTTGGGTTCAAAGCAGCATGGGTTCGAAGTATTGGTTCGGTTCGATAGTGGTTTGGTCAGGATTCAAAATACAAACTGAGGGTCCGGATAGGGTTTGACCCACAACCTATAGGTTCGATCTTGTCGGACCAGGTTCGAACCCGAACAAAACCCATGAACTTTCATGCCCAGGCCATGCTTTTTCCACTTTTTTTTTTGCAATTTTTTATTATTTTTTTGAATTTTTGCTGACTTCTAAAGACTAAAATATTCCCTCTAACCCTAATATTTGCCTCTTAACACATCAAATAGGTAAAAATTTACTCATTTAACAATTTGTGAATGAGTAACAAGTTTTTTTGCCTCCATTGCTGAACTTTCTCTCTTGCTTGCACAACCTTGAATAGACTTGAAGGTTGATCGTTGATTGTTCGAAGTTGGTTGTTGTGCTATTCCTAAGCACTTGCAAGTGTCCGTTCATTCGTAGAGCAAGATTTCTCCAAAAGAGGTAGGTTTTTTTTTTAAACATTTTTTTTTAGCAAATGAACTCTTTTGTTTTGTCTTCATTCTTCTAAGTGTCTATAATACATGTTCAATTTTTTCAATTCTTTGAAATTAATTAAGTCTTTTAGTTTCAATACCAAAATTTCAATGTGTTGTGCCTTAGGTATTACAATGGCATCTCGTTCTCCTTCCTCAGGATCAAACCAATCTCGTTTCAAAATAGACCCAAACTCTCCCCTTTGGAAATATGTTGAAGTGGTTCAACAATTTCCAAATGGTGGAGGATATGTTTGGATTTGTAGTCATTGCCATGTTAGATATTCGAGCTCATACAATCAAGTGAAAAGGCACTTGTACAGGATCCCTAGACTAGGCATCAAAGCTTGTCCAGGTGAAGATAAACAAGGCATTCCAGATGATATAGTGTTGGGATATATTGCTGAGCAAGCAAAAGTAGACCAAAAAGCAATCAATCTTAAAACAAATCATCCTTTGTTAAAGAAAGGATCTTGAGTGATGAAGCCCCCTACAGTGCCTTCTCAGTTTCCACCTACAGATAGCCATCCATTTATATCCATCCCTCAAGAGCAAATTGTGCCCTCTACAAATAAAAGATCTAAGGGACCGTTGGAGACTTCATTTCAGAATGAGGCAAGAGAGATTGCTGATCAAGACATAGCAAGATGTGTCTATGCCAATGGATTGGCATTCAACATTGTTCATTCATCATATTGGCATAAAATGGTGAAATCTATTAATGAGGCTCCAAAGGGGTATAAGGGCTCAGGTTTTGAGATGGTGTGTTGCACCTTATTAGATAAAGAGGTGAAACATGTAGCGGCCTCTTTGAAGCCCATAAGGGCTTCGTGGATCAAAATAGGGGTGACCATTGTTTCTGATGGATGGAAAGATGCAAAACATACCCATTGATCAATGTTATTGTTGTGTCCCCTAAAGGGGCAATGTTTTTGAGAGTAGTGGATTGTGAAGGATAGGTGAAGGATGGTCCATTTATTGCCAACATCCTTTGTCAAGCTATTGAAGAAGTGGGCCATCAAAATGTTGTGCAAGTTGTAACTGACAATGCAAAAATTGTAGGGCTGTTGGGTTATTGATTGAGGAGAAGTATTCACACATTTTTTGGACACCTTGTGCGGTCCACTCCCTCAAATTTAATGTTACAAAAAATTGGAACCAAAATTGAGTGGATCAAACAAGTGTATGTTGATGCCAAAGACATCCAAATGTTTGTCACCAACCACCATATGACACAAGGCATATTTTGATGTAGGAGCATCCAGTGGTGTAAGGGCAATCCTACATCACCCAAAAATATATTTACTTTCATTTAGATTTTTGTAGATGTTTTTGCATTTCTAGATACCCTTTTCGTCGAAGAAGTCCCAACTTTCAAAATTGCTTTTCTGTTTTTTCTGCTCAACTGCTATTTTTAGCAGGTATGAATTTGAAGGCGTGAGGAGACAAAAAAAATTAAGGGAAGCTTCAGGATAGAATAATAAACACTTTGGTGAAAGAATCAGGCAAAGATCATTCCCGGTTCAAAAGTTATTCAAGTTTCAGTTTCTGCTTTTTGCCCTACAAAATCTTCGGAGCTAATTTTGAGGGACTTAAAGGCTCTGGATGGGCCCGAAAATTGGCGGAAAACAAAAGTGGTTAGCCTTTAGGCCTCACTTTCTGGCACTTCATTTTCACAAGACCTTTTCGAAAAGGTATTATGATTGAAGATCCGATGGTTAGATCTTGAGTTAGGGCTTCCGGAAGTTGGTGCATAATTAGAATGTTGTTTTTGGCTCCAAACGGGGAAAGGGGCTATTTATGGGCTGATTTCTGATTTGTTTGAGTAGTTTTTGGGGGAAAGAAGATCGCATGTTGCGAAAAGGGGAATTTTTGTAACTTTCTGTAGTTTGCATGTATTTCAGAACTCGAGGATTTGAGATCCTCTGCATGTAAGATTTTCATTATTTTGAATAATAATATTCTCTGTTTTTTTTTTCTGTGTCTCGGGTTGCACCCTCATCATATTTAGACAATTCTCAAAATTGGAGTTGTTGAAGGTAAGTTAATTGAATTCTCAGTATTTTTAATTTTCTAATTCTTTTAATTTTAAATTTTGATTTTGTAAATTTAAATTATATTTTATTTTGATTTTCAAACAGGTTGTTGAGACCCGTTTCGCCTCCAACACAATTGTGTTGAGACGACTTATGAAGGTTCACGAGGCACTCTCTAATATGGTCATCAACCCTAATTGGTCCGTATGGAGGCAATCTAGCACTGAAAGGGCAGATAAGGTTAAGCAAATGATCCTAGATGACAATTGGTGGGATCGTGTTGAGTATCTCCTTAGTTTCATCGATCCCATATTGAGCATGATTTGTTACACTGACATGGATAGACCTTGTTTGGGCGAAGAATATGATGGCATTGTCTTAATGATTGGGAAGATGAAAACCATCATCAATGCGAAAGAGGATGATCTTGAAGAAAAGTTCTTCAAAGAGCTGCATCAAATCATTGTAGAGAGATGGAACAAAATGACCACTCCATTGCATCTTCTCACTTTTGCATTGAGTCCCAAATATTATAGTGATGAGATACTTTCTGTTTCATCAAGAATTGGTCCATATAGAGATGCTGAAGTGGCTCAAGGGTACAAGGCAACACTTCGTAGACTCTTTAGTGATCGTGACCAACGTGATCTAGTGAGGGCTGAGTTCATGGGTTTTGCATGTTCCAGTGATTGTGATCTTGATGCTCTTTGAGACAAGTACAAGGTGGATGCTCATAGTTGGTGGTACTTCCATGGCCAAGAATACACACACCTCCAACCTCTTGCAATACATTTTTTTATCTCAAGTAAGTTTTATAGTCAAATCTTTTATCTTTTAAATTTAAGTTTTATATTTTGTAATTTTAATTTTAATTTATATTTTATTTAGTTAAATTTTTTAACTCTTAAGTTAACTATTTAATTTGGTCTTAGTAGGTTACTATTTCATCTTCTTCTGAGAGGAATTGGAGCACATACTCCATCCACTCAATAAAGCGCAATAGGCTACATTCAAAAAGGGTAGAGGACTTGGTGTATGTGCATTCAAACTTGTGCCTCATTACACACAAACAAAGTTCCTACAAAGAAGGAGACTCAAGGAGGTGGGATATTGAGCTAGAGCATCTTGACTTGGATGCTTCCACAAGTCACTTAGCTGCACTTGATATTGATGATGACTATGAGCCTAAGGCAGCTACTGAGCATGAGACTGCTAGTGTTAGTGCTTGTGCGAGTGCCATTGATGCTATTTGTGGTTCTACACAAAATGTAACATCTAATATGGATGCTAATGATGCTTTTTTTGATGACCCATATGATTGATCAATGATCAATAATGGCTGATTGTAAACACTTGACATTTTTATGTTTGAACTTTAATTTATATCATGACATTTGAGTATCACTAATATTTTAGTATTTGACTATGAAAGTGGTGGTGTATTTTTGCTATGTTATTTGACTATTAATATGGTGGTGTATTTTGAACTTATTTGCTCCTGCAAATACGTATATATTTCTGATTTTTATATGTTTTTGTACTAACAAACCCAAAATGAACCCGAAACGGAACCGGTAACTTAGACTTTATCCATCTTAATGTTTTATATATGTTTTTTAATGGATGTACCCAAAACATACCCAACCCCAAATTTTTTGGTCATTTTGGCGTACCCAAAGCACTGTACCTGTACCTCTACTGGTAAGTTACCAAAAAATATATATTTATATACTTAGATTTTAATCCATATTCTTTTTAATAAAGATTTTCATTGGCTGAAGAGCTTGGTACAAATTGTTTGCTTCCCAAACTTGAACACAAACAAGAACCTTGTATACTCAGGTTAGTACTCGGAGGAAGAAAATACCAGAAACATTCAGCTGCTGTATGTGCTATTAATCGGTTGTAAAGTTGTTATGACTTGCATACATTCAACCAAGGGGAATGCTCATCAGTTTGAACAGTTCCCAGTGTGATCCTCAACTCTATATAACTTGTTGACTCAAATAACCCTCAAGGCTAAAAGATTTCAAGCTTTTGATTTTCTTTTTGAATCTTTAAAGGAAAAGATGAACTTTGTATGTATATGCTTTTTGTTAATTTTTTTAGAGGCCGAAACAGTAGGATCGGTGTGGAATTGTACACTTTGTATGCTTAACGTTACGAATCTTGATTATTTTATATAGCCTGTAGAAATATTTAAGGTGATGACTTCATGGTACTTGCTCCTATGGATCAGTTTTAGTCACAGTTTGGCATCGGCATCGAGATACACATAGCTTCCGGATTCTGTATGCTTAACGTTATGAATCTTGATTCTTTTATATAGCCTGTAGAAATATTTAAGGTGATGACTTGGTGACGAGTTCTCTTGTAATTATGTACAAAGTCAGGCTCTTTCTTTACTGTAAAGGATAACTCACTAAGTTTTGTGCATGCATTAACATTTTTAAAGAAAATTTATGGCAACGAAGAAAGCAGCAAAATTGAAGCTTTCTGAGGTTCTTCCAACCCAAAAATCATTTCAGTTACTGAAAAGGAAATACATGAAGGAGATAGACTTCTGGGGTGTTATGTGATCTCAACTATCCACTGAATTTTCTTGTTACACATCTACTATACACACTTTTCATGATCTTCAATTTTGCATTCTTTTATGAATGCAAAATGTTCAATTTTGATATTCAGACAACTTTTTAGATTTCTTTTATGACAACAATATTACGGGAATGTGTAGGCTGTTAGAATGATATGTATCCCTGGCTGTGCATATTGATTAACTGAATTTGTTGTTGCAGTCAGTCAATCTTCTAGCCGAGATGGCAGCTTCGCTAAAAATGAGAAGGCTATCAATGCAGGGTGCTGCACATGATAAAGATGAGGTATGTAGGTCTTTAAAAGGGACAATATTAAGTCTAGCTTCTTTTCCATTCCTTGGGATCAGGTATATGGATCTACATTATTTTGCTGTGCCATTACTGTTAACGAAAGGTAGCTTCGGTCAGATATAAATGATGATTGCTGATTGCATCATCATCATTTATATGTGATCAAAATTATCCTTTAAATAAATATTTCTGGAAATAAGAATTTTGAATTTATGAGCATGAATAAAATTCGAAATATTAAATCAAATGTTCTAAGTTTGCATTGAATAAAATCGAAATTAGTAATATATATATTACTGCCTCACGCATTAGTTTATGTGTGTTAACCGAATGATTTTCGGTTTGTTTGGAGCCCGCGCGCCCAAGGGACACGTCCCATGAGCGGACGTGGTCTCTTGTAGAGGCGCGTCTCCATCGTATATATGGTGGTTCATTGATTGATTTGCAAATATCGAAATTCGTAAATGTTCTGCAATCGGCACATTCAATATAAGAGAAATCAAATCTGACTTAGAATCTTGAATATAATTTTTACACTGAGAATTTTCTTAGAATCCTTAGGCTCCTAGTTTGATAAAAGATTTGATTACATTTACAATTACATGTGAAGGTGATATGCCTGTTCAAAAATTTAGTATCCTGCAGTTGGCAAAACTCAGAAGCATTAGACCAAAAACCATCGGCTATATTAAATACATTCTTTATCCATGCAAAATGATGTGACTAAAACATCAGGAGCTATGGGCAGAAAGAACCAAATGATGTTTCCTTATATGGTACTGCATTTCAAAAGGAAAGAATCAAAAGGCATTTCCTCATCTTGCACTTGACAATGGCTCACTGTGCAGATACAATTTACATGCCTTGTAACTCTTTTGAGTGGATGCCAAATAAATTGAAAACTCAGAAGAAATATTTGTATCAGTATCCAATTTGAAGCTTTGGGTAAATTTCAACAAGGGCATAAGGAAACAAAAGTCATATGTAGTTATTAGTAGAGATTAGCTTGAAAACTATGTTTCCTGGAAAATAAAATTTATAAAGGAAGTGCTTGTGACAAGATGATATAGACATTTCAATCATTTTTTCTCTAAATTCTATTTCCTGCATTTCCTGGAAATAAGTTTCTTTCTCTGATGATGAGTCTTGTATTAGAGTCAAAATGTTGGTGATAAAATGAGATATGCAGCTGATTCCACAAAACATCGCTGAATGTGAACATGAAGCAATATTGAGTGCAAAAACAATGCACTACATTCCTTTTACATGCATAGTTTCAATATCATATGCAGCTTACTCCTTGTCAGCACACCAAACTCCATATTTAAATTAGTAAATCAAATCAACTTATGCTTTTGCAGTGTGTAGATGCATTGTCTAGAAATAGATTGTTAAATTTGGATACGTTACTGCAGTAGACTTCTTAATTGTTTTCTAATGGTTCAATTGATCAAAAGAATAGAACAGTTGAGAAGGGAAATTCATGGCAAATAAGCAATGATTCTTTCTTGTATTTCCTAGCATGCTGAATTCCACTATTCAATTGATATTTATTTTATTTCTTATTTTATTTTAATCATTCATCTAATTCATTCATAGCAAAAGTTAAGGGGTTGATGATAATATGTGTGTTATGAAATAGTTGACGAAGAAACTAATTGCTTACATCTACCACACACAGTTTGCTATCAGAAATTAGAATCTATATAATAGAAAAGCCTACAGCGAAACTAAGCAGAGAAATACAAAGTTTATAATAATGACTTTGCTAATACAACTACTAAGTAACAGCTTTAACCAGAAAAATTAAAAAGTGACAGCTTTAACTCCTGCTGTTGATTGCATATCTTGTCATGCTGTGGAAATGTTTATCATTTTGCATTTTGTTCCAAAGGGAATAATTCAAACCATTTATAATTGCTAAACTAAAAGTTGCAAAAAGCTTGGAAATGAGTACAGCTTTCGAAATGGAAATGTCATTGGAAACATGAACCACCAAACCCTTTAGAAGCAGGGAAAAATTTGTCATAAGAAGCGGATCATATAGTAAATGAAAAGGTATCGAATTTTAAAAATATATGCGTAAAACTCCAGATTGAATTAAACTTTAAACTCAACTTTGTGTTATGCACTCACACAGTGCCAGCACTACATGTAAATGCAAATTTCTTTGAATCAGTAGAACAACATTTTGTACTACCAAAAAATCATTAATCAGGGTTAAAACATTGTAAAAATGCATTGCATGTGATTCAAATATAATTTCATTCCCAAAAGACTGTTATTTCTCTTTCACATGACCATTGTTGTACCCAATCTGAAACTTGATTATGATACATGAAACTCCTTCGTTGTCAATTAAATCAGTTGTGTGTCAACATCAAAGTCGAAAAGAAATTCGTTGATCGTAAACTGTGTTGTAGTCCAAAAGTTGTTTTTTGGCAAAATGCCAAAATCAAATGTCGAGTTGTTGAATGTTTGTTTTTTCTGTCCATTTCAACTTTAGTTATTAATTAATAATTGAACTCATTATTGATTATTGGTTAATAATTTCAATTAATTTTTTTAAATAATATTAATTTGTTATTAATTGTTTATTAATATTATTGTTAGTTTATTTTAATTTTAAAATTGTTAATAATTATTAATAACTGAAATTTTAATTATTAATTTTTAAAAAATTATTATTATTTATTTTTTTAACAATATTAATTTTTATTTTTCAAAATTAGAAGTTCAAATATAAAAAATAGAAAAATTAAAAATTGAAAAAGAGGATGAAAAAGGTAGCCGCCACAGTTCAAACTACTCACCTCATGTAAAAGCAGCAGCCAAGAAAAGCTGCGCCCAACATTAAAGTCAGTATTCAGACTCTGGCGGAGGAGCGGTCAGCCCAAAAAAGGAAGACTTCAGAATATCAAAAGCCTAGTCAGCAAGCAAAACCAACATAAAGGAATGCCAGGTTTTTATACGTTTGTATCTTTAAAAAAAGTGCGCCTATATAAAAATGGATTTAGACTTCTAGCACAACATGTTTTTAGAAAAAAATGCCGTCTTGTAAGGAAAAGTGCAGCCAGGTTAAAAATAAATAAAGACTCACATTTCTCTCATTCATCTGTCTTTTCTAACAACCGTGGAGTGAAACTGTGCCAGCAAAAATGGGGTTATTCTTATTCTCACTGCTGTATCAATATCACCAGTTGTGAAAAGTATCTTTCAAGATGGCTTGTGATTTTGATGCAAACTACTGGAATAGCAAGGACATTGATTCCCACTGGTAATCTTTGCAAAATCAGTAGCAAGTTTATTAGACATTGAAATTCTACCACTACAGGGATATCAACAACAGGATTCAGTCAAAACAGTGGGATTTTATCAACAGGACAGTCATATTTGTATGACTTATAAATGCAACATTCTGTCTTGGCATTCACATTGCAGCATATTCATCAATACACACCTGCCTTTTCTTGTATTTTACTGTGGATTTGTATAGAACTCAGTGAATTTCCAGATAATTGTCAAGAAAAACAGCATCCGATATCAGCAGTTGGTTAAAGCAGAGCAGCTGCAGCACCAAAATTCAATGTAATTTTTCCATTCAATCTACAGTAGGTAGTTTTCAGAACCACAAAGCTTTATCACATTAGTAGGGTATCAATCAACAATAGGGTTTTTTGACATCCAAAGTATACAAACATTCATGGTAGCCAGGATCAAAGGGTGTCATTCCACATCATGAGTGATCAATCTTGGTTTGAGTGTGAAAGAATGCCTATCAGGTCATCTATAAGTTTCAATCAAATATTCAACGAGTTTTGATTAGAGTCTTTGGCTGAGTAATTATGTTTCAAGAAGGATTCTTATGGTCAAATACTCATATGATTATACCAAGTTGAGCAAGTTCTTGAAGTGTGGGTGATTATATAGCAAAGGTTTTCAGATTCAAGTCAACCTAGATTGGTAGATTGTCAAAATTGCAAGTGTCTTCATAAGGTTTATCGGATTTCATCAACAGAGGAAGCTTCACTAGAATCATCTAGAGCTGATTTCATTAAAAGTAGTTCAACACCATTTATAAAAAGGAGAGCATATTCAATGTTTGCAATATTTTATTAGAAATCGCTGTTTTTAGCATTCACTATTTTTAACTTGGAATTAGCACGGCAAAAATATTATTATAAGGTTACTCTTCTGAATCCGAAGCACCATGCTTATTTCATGACCATTGAGAGTTATAATTCAAAAGTTGTATTCTTTTTAATAATGTATGTAATTCTTTAATTTGTGGGTAAGCGAGAATAGATATTTATGCTTATAGACAAATGGAATTAATCAATGAATGGAAGATGACCCACAAGTTTGGTGAACAGCTAACAGCAGCAGATGTTACAAGCCCTTCAGCAAGCAGGTACTTAAAGAATTTAATTTATTAATTTTCTTGGTGAAGTACGTTTTGAATTGATGATACAATATTTCATACCTTTGGCTACAATTTCACTTTCTGCTTTCGTCTAATAGGATGGGAAAATATTCTGGTAGTAGTATATATTTTCATATTGATCTGTTTTAAATCATACTAAATCTATCTGTTCATCATGTTTTGCAGTTCCAAATTTACACTTCCGGTAAGTTTTTCATATTCAGAGCAATAATTAGTAGTACATGGTTAGTGCATATTGATAATACATATTCATCTGCTTGCAACATAATGTCTATTTTGTATGAGATACTTTGAAAAAAGTAATAGATTTGTATTTCATTTTCAGATTTACAATTTGCAAGCACACATTCCACAAATTAATGAGGAAATCGGTGAAGAGGAAGAATGGGAAGACTAAATAGTTGGAATTTAACTTTTTAAAATTCAATATTGTCATATGATTATTTTTAAATTCTGGATAATTTTTGTACAAATTTTGTGAGGTGATATTTATCGTTAAGTTTAAGTTTATGCTCACATGGATTTTATCTACATGTAGTCCATGACTACATCACTGTTTTTTTATGTTCTATGCTGTATTTAGAGAGTTTATTGTATTGTATAAAGCATCTTTATATTTTAGTGTATGAAGAGCCCCTTGAACAATTAGTTATATTTATGAATATTGTATATTTTCATTGTAAATATGATTTTATTTCCCCAACCATTATTATGGCTGTTACATATTAGCAATGCAAGGTGTTACATATCAGCAATGCAAGGTGTTGCATTTGGTTGAAGAGGGCATCTTGTTGGTTCAAGAGGTACTAAACTAAGATTATTGGCATGGAATCTAAGACACAAGAAATTAGTGCTAGTTGCAATATTTTTGAACCTAGGGTCAAAACTTCAATAGAACTCGTAGGCCTCTTCTTATGCCCTCCCTAGAATACATTCCTGCTGTTGATTCTAAATATATGTTTTTTTGATTCCAAATATATGTTTTTGTTAGTCTTAGTACAATCTTTAGTGTTTGTTTTTCAATTATTTGAAGTGTTTACCTTCGAAATTAAGAAATAAAGCATCTTTGAAACTTTTCTATACAACGTAATTTGGATATACTTCTTTTCACAAGCTATTAAAATATTTGTTTTTAAAATTATTAGCATTTAATTAAAAAATTTCAAGAATAAATTAACTTTGAAAATTATCTATATAATGTAATTCGGACATACTAATTCGGACATACCTCTTTCAGTTAAAATTAGCACCAGCACTTTTAGGATGTGTAATTAATGCATTTGTGGAAAAATTGGGTGGAGACACATATACATGGTGAATGAATGAGATTTTAATATCGTCCATGCGACCGAAACGGTCTAAGGGATTGAGAATCACAAAAAAAAAACTACGCAAACTCCAAATTCTTCTCGATGTTGGACCTTCTGTTATGAATTTTGACCAAAAAGCTAGCAGTCATGTTGATCTTCTCCTCATTGAATAACTCATGCAGATTGTCGATCCTTAAGTAGTACACATACTGAGTACGAAGATCCTCGTAGGCTGTTCACTCCTTGATAAAGTGCCATTCTGTCTCCACCGCTCTTTTGCTACAAAACTTGCAAATTCTGTCCTCCCATGTTTTTTTAGGAATAGTCCACCTTCCGGTCTCACACCTAAGATGATGAGACCTGGTCCTCAACTGAGCAATTAACAACCTTGCTTTCCCTTTAATAGCTGCCCCTAAATAAGTTTTTTCACCGTGTTCCCAAGTTGGGTTGAACTTTTTGACATAGTGTGCTTTTTTCCGCCCAATCTGCTTTGTTCACATGGCAGTCATGAATTTTTTTTTAACGTAATTTTTAATTTCTTCATTGGTGTTACGACACTCATGCAAGTCAATGTCCCATTTACTCAACCATTCGACATTTTGCTTCATCCATGTTTTCTTTCTACGGTTTAAGGCCTCCTTCACAACTATTTCGAGCCAACGGTGGTTATCCATGTTTTCAACCTTCTTCTAAGTTTAGCAAGCGGATTATAGCCGAAGCCTCCAACGGAAAGGTTCCCGATTCAACCAAGAGAATATCATAAGGGACCGAGGTTTTGACTTTAAGGTTGCAGGTGATGATATGCTTTTGAATTCTTTCAAGTTGTCTCCACTGATACTTTGACATGCTGCTACTCCACACTTCGCAGCCATAAAGAACCACCGGGGTGACCAACAAACCAAAGAGGGTTTTCTTAGTCTTCCAATCCCAAAGTTCAGCTTTCCTGCACCTGTTTTGAAGTAAGAAAGAAGCTTTCCACCCTCCCTGTATCTTTTTGGTTCTACTAGTCTCCCAGCTGAGCTTATAGTGGAAGTCAATTCCAAGGTATTTGTATTCTTTTACTATCTCCAAAGGGTTTCCTTCAAAAAGGAAGTTATCATGATTTCTTTTCTTCTTTAGGGAAAAGATCATGATTTTAGTTTTTGTGGTATTCACTTGCATTCCCACTTCTTGGTAGAATAGATCTAAGGCCTTCAAAAGTTCTTTCAAACCATGTGCAGATTTTGTGGATGTGTAATCAATCATTTTATTGAAAATGCATATATATTGATTAGGTCATGAGTATTTGGGAAGGCTGCAAACATAAGCCTCCCTTTGAGCCAAGAGGGCATTTAGGGCATTCATAAAGAGAGAAAAAGTGTACGTGAAAAGACAATTATTAATCATAATTCTCATTTGCAGTCAAGTTCATGTATATTATCATGGTAAGTTGTTGATCAATGGATGCTAGTGCTTTAGGATCCATCTTTATTCATGATTTTTGCGAAGATATTAAGATTCTAGTAGATTTAAATGACAATTTTAAGTATTTCGAAATAAATATTTTTAATTTCTATTTTGAGAAAGGTCTTAAGGCATGAATGTTAACTATTGTGAGACCAAATATTTGAGCATTGTTACCTTTCGTTATACTTAAAGATGTAAGTTGTTGGAAAGATAAAGTTCTCTTCATATTTTTCATAGTGCATCTTCAATTTAATATGATAAAAGTGTTGAGTGTTTTGCAACTCTTATATATACTCAATGTAGGGTTTAATCTCTTATAGTTAAGATTGGTGATATTAACTTTGTAATCCTATGATTGCGTTTTAACTTCAATATTTTGGTAGTTAGTTGTTATTTTATGTGACTTCAAGATCATGGAAGGGGAACTTCAATTTCTCGCATGAGGAGAAATGTTTTTTGTAATTAAATATAATTTTTAGGAATTTAGAATATTCATTGCAAGGTGGCATTTTGTGGGAAAGCATTATTTTGGCCAATGACAACACCTTAAGACACTTGGCATGAAGTGAAATAAAATCTCACTATTTATAGTGGTGTAAGAAGCATCTATTATAGTGTAAGAGGTGTAAGGAAACATCTTGGACAGTGCAAGAAGTAGGTAGCTTTTTCTAGACTAGACATAAGGAGTTATTGTCTTCTATTGGATTGTTTTTGTCCCTTGATAAAGTTGGACACTCAAGTCCATGAGAAAAGTCTTGAAGCATCTAGAAAGATGCTTGTAACTCTTGGACACTTGCCATGAAGCATCTTTTGCATGTAGAGCACTTGGCTCATGGTTTTAGTCCATGGTATTGAAATCCATTTATTATTTTTTGTATTACTTTTGGTTATATATTGGAGCTTGGAGTAGGATGTAAGTTGTTTGTAGTTTGAAGTAATAAAGTTTTGTAGAAGTTTAGATAAAAAAGTGATGTAACTCTATTGTAGGATTAGTACAAGCATTGGATCTCTTTGGATGTGGAGTTTTTTCATAAGAGTTTTTCCACCTATAACTTGTGTAATGGTTTGTATCTCTTTTTTGGTTATATTCTATATCCATCTATGATTTATCACTATTTTGAACTTGAATGCTTTGAGTTTACAACATACTTTCACTTGTAAGTTATATCTTGTTTTTACATTTGGTATCAAAGTCACGATTGTTTTGGTTAGGAGAGGGACACCTTTTTTTGAATGTGTAGTTGGGAGCTCGTGTTTGTTTGCAGTTTCAAGTTCAAAATGATAAAGGATCGTGATTAGTTCATCTTAGTTGGAGATTGAAGAGTTCAATGGTATAGGGTAAGAGCTTTGGAAGCTAAAGATGGAGGATCTCTTGGAAGATTAGATGCGACAATTAGAGTGTTGAATCTATTTGGCTAAAGCATATTAATGTCTAGTATCACTTTCTTTGAAAAACTGTTGAGAACTTAGTAGTCATGTTACAAAAGTTGAAACTTTAGATAATGTTGCAAATTCTCTCACTAAACTAGTGAGCATGGAGAAGTTCTTTTGGTGTAGGGAGGCCATGGGCCCTATCCCTACTAACATCTAATTCAATTTATTTTTTATTCCCTATTATGCTATTGCAATGCGAATATCAAGTGGGAGAATGTTTGGATTTGTGATATTAACCTTGCAATTGTATGACTGTATTTTAACTTTAATGTCTTATTAGTTAGTTATTATTTTATGTCACTCCAAGATTCATGGAAGGAGAAGTTCAATATTCCATATAAGGATAAATATTTTATTTTCTAAACACTTGGAATATTCTTTGCAAGGGGACATCAAGTGTGGAAACATAATTTGGCCAATGACAACATCTTTAGTCACTTGACATGAAGTGGAAGAGAAACTCATTATTTATAGTGGTGTAAGAAGCATCTATGATAGTGTAAGAGGTGTAATAAAGTATCTGGGACTGTGTAAGAAGTGGGTAGCCTTTTTTAGACATGAGTTGTTATTTTGTCTGCTAGTGGGTTGTTTATGTCCCTTAGCGAGGTTGGATGCCCAAGTCCATGAAAAAAGTCACAGAGCTTCTAAAAAAATGTTTGTAACTCTTGGACACATGTCATGAGGTATATTTTGCGTGTAGATGACTTGCTTCATGGATTTAGTCCATGATATTGGAAACCATTTATGGTTTCTTGCATTACTTTTGATTGTATATTGAAGTTTGGAGTAGGAGGAAAGTGAGCTGTTTTGTAGGTTGAAGAAGTAACAAAGTGCTATGAAAATTTAGAGAGAATTTATACTGATGTAACTCTATTAAAGGATTAATACAAGCGTTGGATATACTCGAATAGGGTTTTTCTCACAAGGGTTTCTCCACATATATCTTGTGTAATGGTTTGGATATTTTATTTGGTTATTTTCATTTCCATCTATGATTTATCACTATTCTATAAGTGAATGCTTTGAGATTGAAAACTACTTTCACTTGTAAGTTATATCTTGTTTCTACAAGAAGATGAACACATCTATTTTATATTTTGTCTATTTTTATAGATTAAAAGAGTAGATTTAGCTTTAAGATTGGTCTAGCCACTGTAGGAGGAAGATGCATATCAAATTATTAAACATTGTAGTTCTATCTACCAACTTTCTTATAGATTTCTCCTATGCTAAAGGTAATTCAACCTTTCTAGACTACAATCGTCACATAGATCATATTGGATTCGATATAGATTTTATTATTATAGAGAAACTAATTCATAGAGAAATCCCTATATATATAGATCTATATGTCACACATAGGAACCTCCTTTTAAATTCTCAACACATGCATATGGGTTTTGTCATATATATGCTCAATAATCTAGATTAGACCATAATTGAGGAAACAAATTTGGAAGAACCTCCATGGAGAAGCACTAGAAAACCAATCAATTCTTATTTTATGACAAGGCCCTTAAATTCTATTCCACCCCAAACAACCAACACAAACAAAAATTCATATTGATTATTTTCTTGATCAATAAACTAGTTCTAGTTTAGTTCCAACAAACATAGTCAAGAGATAAATGTTAATAAATCCCTATCCATTTAGAGTTTCGATGGTCACAATCTCGTATCTAAGTTACACTCTTCAATTGATGTGTGCATGGGCAAGATACTATTTTTGAAATTAGCTTTGACCTCCAAAGAAAAGGATGAGGAGAAGGAAGTTAAGATCACACAAATGCCTAAAAGATAGGCAATGATAAAATAAAAACTTCCAAGGAAGAATTTTGAGAAGAAAACCAAGTTTGATTTGAAAATGGAGGAAAAGAAAAAATAGATAATTAGCTATAAGCCTGGTTGATGGCCAACACTTTTAAATCATCCACATTACTTAACTAAGATTCTAACCTTTGGAAAATATATGAATCTAGGTTCCATACATAGAGAAGCAACATACACAATCTAAAGTTAGGGGAATTGGCTAACTCAATGGTGGATCTCTACCCAAGAAAACATAGATGACATCACTATTGATGTTTATAATATGCTTTTTACTACCCAAAATATTCATCATAAAATACTTTGTGGATAGTTGATAATCGATATATTGTGGATAGTTCATAGCGCAATGGCTTAACAATATGGAGCTACAAAAATAATGATAAATCAAGCACAAATTGGTCATAATAGACTAGAAATCATGATGGACAACATGAAATATGAGCAATGCAATAATCATCAAAAGGCGCAACAAGATATTGGCGATAACAAAGCTCTCATAGAAAATGTATTAAAGAAATTAGATAAAATGTGTGAGCTTGTGTAAAAAAATTAGAGTTAACAAAAATTGAAAAGATAACTTTGATGAAGAAAATGGAAAAGTAGTAGCAAAATCTTGATTACAAGAAGCAACCATTATAAAACAAAAATTTGAACTAGTCTTTGTTGAAACAAACTCTAGTGAAGGGGAAATCTTTTAACTAGAATTTCAAGAAATAATTTTAGAACCATATGTCTATTTGCAAATAAAATGACTACTAGTAAGATTGACACCAATTTACTCGGTTTGCATTTAGAATCAAACAAAATAATGCTACAATTACATAACTTAAAAATAATTCTAAAATTTTCAAATATCATGTGAAAGATATTTTATTTTTATGGATTTCTGAGATGTTTAAACTTATGTTTCGCAATTCTGTGAAGATCCAAAAAAAGTGAAAAAGAAAATCCATGATAACCTAAAAGTTAAAAGTGAAGGATGAGATGAAGTGACTATAAAGCAGTCATAAGAATAAAGAAAAAGTGTTTAGAATTGCCATAATTACAAATGCCTCAAGATAGAATTATTTTAATATTGTATACTAATGCATATGACAATATTTTTTCATTGTTTTAAATGCAAGAATTCCTAGTTGGTAAGAAGGAGATATGTGGTTATAGGTTAAACACTTATAGAAGCCAAATCAAGATACCACACATATGAGGAGATAGTAGTTGTCAAAAGGGTGTTGAGAGTTACAATTTTTTTACAACTTGAACATTACACAATTAGAATAAACAACCAAACAATGAGTGATATGTTGAAAAGAAAACTTGACAAAGATTTGGCATAAAAAATAATTGCAAGATGGTACTTTGAATTCTTAAATTATGGCTTTAGCATTGAATGAGTAAAAAGTGAAAACAATCCATTAGTTGATGTCATAACAAGAGAACTCTCAACAACCATTATTACCAAAGAAGATTAAATTCCTATGCAATTTGATCATCTTCTTGAGTCAATACTTGATAGTTTTTTTTTTAAATAGATGAATCGATGGACAAATAAATTTGACTCATGGCTGTTGGGTTCACATAGTAATAAAAAATAAGAACAAATCTTGAGATCCTATAAACTTATTGAAGCACATATATTTCTCTAGCTCAATAATGCTTGAATAATAAATATTCAAATTAGAAGAATTATAGTTTTGGTGGCAAAATAATTTATCAAAAAAATATAAATTAGGATTAGTTAATAGTTTGTTTATACTTCTAGAAGAGTTTATTGAGTTTGCCAAAGAATTTTGAAGTTTAGATTATGAAATTATGGAATTCCTTAATAAGCTTAAACTTGGATTTTGTCATTTCTTAAATTCTAGGATGATTGTTTATATGAGATATCCTAATAAATACTTAATTCTTGGATAAGAGTTTTACCCTTTAGAATTATTGTTTTCCTAAAGCTAAATGTTTGGGAAAGTTGCTTTAATTCACCTTACTCTCGTGTCATGAATAAATGATAATGATTACAAATCCTATGGCCAATTAAAACATATCAATTATGTGTTTAGAGAATATTATGAAGATTGAGAGGATATCATTGGTATGTGAAGAGTTTTTCCTGTCTCAAGAAAATTGGTAGGGACATAGGACAAAGACCTTTGTTGGAAACATGACAGTTGTAAAAGACATAATGGACCCCTATACTAATATTTTCATACCCCATGTGTTTCTCCCTTGTTATATATTTATTCATAGCCCATACTTTTGTGTAGTTGTGTATATATGCATATATGTTTATATGCACATATATGTACACACACACACACACACACATATATATATACATGCATATGTATACATATGTATATATATGTATGTATATATACATATACATATACATATATACACATATATGTACATATATGTACATACATACATACATACATTACACACACATATATATACATATACATATACATATACATATACATTCATATACACACACATATATGTATGTATGCATGTATGCGTGTATATATATTCATTTATTTACAAAATTCTCTATTCTAATTAAAAGAACTATAATTTATTCTTCTCTCTTAGTATTCCTTTCTATATTTATGTAATCATGCTTTTTATTGTTTTTTAGTTCATTTAATTCTTTCTTTGATCCTATATATATATATATGAAATATTCATCATTTTTAGTTCTCTTCTCTTTCTCTCTTCATCTTGATGATGGATGATAGTGTGTGATTTGAAACATTGATGATAAAAGTTATTGTATACTTAAATCTATAAACACTCATACCCAATATTATGATTTGTAGAATTTTGATTCTTTAATTTTTTAATATTAGGTGGGGCTACAAACTTAAAGAGAACATGTGTAAACTCAATCGAATTATTTCAAATTCCAAAGCCAACTCATCTTGCTAGCTAGTTACTTAAAATAATTCTACACCAAAAACTCCTTGTTGGAGAGCGCATTTGATTTGAAAATGCTTCTTGAACAAATTTTACATGCAAATAGATGATTGCTTTTACAAAGAACCAAAATAATATCTGAAATAAAATTTCCTTTCTAAAAAACCATAGAAAATATTGGACTTGATATGATAAAGGATTAAAACAATATTAATAATTGTGCATCCTTTGGATAGATACAATATAATTAGTAGGTGGTACACTCTCACATATTATATGGATTTAAATAATAAAGGGATATAATGCAAGTGTCTACTAAGTATTTCTTAAGTGTTGAAACCATTTTAGGTTGTGCCTTTTATCAAACACAATCTATTCTTGATTATCTCATGTTTGAAAATTTTACAAACAATGGACTAATGTCAATTGTGCATCCTTGGGATAGATACAATATCATTAGTAGGTGGTACAATCTCGCATATTACATAGATTTAAATAAGAATGGGATATAATGAAAGTGTCTAGTAAGCATTTCTTAAATGTTGAAATCATTTTAGGTTGTGCCTTTTTATCAAACACAACCTATTCTTCTTTATCTCATGTTTGGAAATCCTACAAACAATGGACTAATGCCATATAAATATTAGACAAGTCAACCAGTGTTATCAAAACCATGAATAAATAAAGAAGATACTGCAAGAGAAATTGAATCAACTTTAACTTTAGGCAATAGATTGATACTACACACATTGAGTGTTGAACTGGTATCGATGAGAGTTCACCTAATGTCGACATTATCAACATAAACAATTATCACTAATGGATCTACTTGCTTTTGTACTTCTTGAGGTGGGAATTCATGCAGATAGAACATAATATTCGGCAAATCCATCTGAATATGATCTATCAATGCATTCACATTTGTTGGCCTAACATAAGAAGGTAGGGGAATATTTTAAAGAGGTTCTTGAAGCATACCTTGATAAATTGTGGTATTCTGAAGCAAATCCCGAAGTGAGATCTTAGTAGGGGTAACACGAAGTTGCTTGATAATATCGTATTCACTTTGTTGCTTGATTAGAGGTTTAGGAGCTTGAGGAAGGTCTGGTTGAGAAGGTGACATATAAGTAGGTTGATCAACATTTTGTTTATTCCTTCTAGTATTATAAGTGTGAGCTACTGCATTATAAGAAGAATCTTTAAATTGTGTAAACTTTGTATAAAAACTTGAAGAATCACTATTAAATAGAACACTACAAATGGAATGGACCCTCTTTAGAGAAGGACTAGCCAGAGTCATGTAGATGATCGGTCTCTTAGGCCTTTCAAGGGAAACAAAGACTACAATCAAATTTACAAACTTCTCGTCCAATGAGGAAGGATATTCCAAGGGTGAAGTTTATAGAATTTGTTTTTGAATAAGTGGAGATACCTCTAGGAAATCATCCAAGGCATCTTACGAGACATGAAAGTCCTGCTCTGAGAAGACATTAACAAATTCATTGAAATGTTGAATAAAAAGATTCAACATGGGAGATTTTCATGTCGGGTTCACCAAAATGTAGAGGAAAGAACTTGCTACCCTCAAGATGATGGGATATCAAGGAGAAAATTTATCTCCAACTACCTCAGCTGACATGGCTCAAGTGAGTTGGAAATATAAATACTTTAAAACTAAAATCTAAGCTAAGTTTGATAACAAATATAACAAACAATCTTAAATAACTTGCATGTACAAAATGAAAAAGAAATTTAGATAATGAGAAAAATAAGTACACAATATACAAAGTGTGATACTAGATGGGTAAAGCCTCAGCCTTGGACGCCAACGCACAATAGGGACATCTATGTGCTTGCACTATCGTCTATACAGATCGAGTCTAGAAATTGCTAGAATGAGGTCTATTATCACTACAACCTATTTGACACCTTGACACATGGAGACATGGAAAAAATGTTGGGGTTGTATAGGGGTTCGCCTCAATCAATCCCCCGTTTTGGTGTTTCCACCTCCATGGACAACCAAATAAGATTGGAAAGCATAAAAATAAAGTAGACATGTGATAGAAATAAACCCCGCTATGGAGGAGAATCCCTATCACGATATAAACGACATTAGATGAGATCAAATTAAATACGTTATAAGACGATTTCGATAAGACACATGCAAGAGAGAATTACCAGCAGTTGTGGCCCTTCTCTTGAGATGATAGGTGTGATGAGATCATGCGTAAGAGTTCTTGCTGTTGTGAGAAGATTTCAACATATTTTTGGTAGAAGTGAGATGTAGAGAGCTCTAAGTCAAAAACATTTGCAAGAAATGAAAATGAGAGAGAAGAGTGAGTTTTGCTCATAGATTGGGTGAGAATAGTTGTTACGGTCATGTTTGGGCATTGGGACACGTGTTGAAAATGGTCTGTATGGCATATTCAAACCATAGGCTACAAATGCTTCATCCTTGGCATCCATGAAGACAAAATTATGAAATCCTGACTATGGATTTTTTCATAAATGTACCAGGCGTCATGTGTAAGTGTGAAATTAACCAAGGGTGCAATTTTTGACACTACACCTTTAATCACCACTTTCTTTTCTAATTTGTGTGGCTACAAACCTAGATTCAATGCAGTTCTGTATTGGTCCAAACTTTGTAAGACAAAAAATACCTTAAGAACTAATAACTAACACCTCTAATTTTTTATAATCCATAGTATAGAGACTCAACCTTGGTGTAATCATGGCAATGAAATAGAAAAAAATGCATGTCACTTGTTCACTTAGCTACACTCAAGAACAACATTATATTCTAGGAAATTTCTTGGATTGTCATAGCAAAGAGTATTTTTTGAGCAATATTCCTTGCTTTCATAGTTATGGTTTAGAGTACCTGCCCAACATTTATTTTTTCTTACATACCAATTATGCCTTCTAAATGAACTGGCTCACATCTATGCATTATCCATAGTTTTGAGGAAATAATATTTAGCTTACAAAATATTTCAAGAGTAACAATAATCATGTTTTATTTTGGGCCCTAATAGAATCCTCATTAAATAATATAAAAAATAAAAATATTGGATATAATCTTGTAAGGGTTTAAAAATAGAACCTTGATAGCCTTGAGAAGAAAAATGTTTACAATTTCTTGAGTAGATAATGAAAGAAATACCTTGTGATTGAACTAGTGCAAAATTATATCAATGCATACTTTTTCTTACTAATGATAGCTAGTATAATTTCTTGTTATTTGATCTACTACCATCTTCTATGTGTGTTGTGGTTATTAATTAATATTGATTATTTAAAAAAAAAATAGTTAATAAGAATGCTAAAACAAAAATGCAAATAGAATAATAATATAGGATACAATATTAACCTATTTTTAAATAAAATAAATATTTTGTGTAGATAAATTAATGTCATCATATAATGATGAATTAGTAAACTAAGCTTGAAATATGTACAATTTAAAAATTGAAATGTTGTCCTTATTTTTGATATTGATTACCTCTATTTTTTTTTATACCTTTTAAAGATAATAATATTATTATGACACCATTTATAATAAACCTATTTGTACTAGTATTCTAATAGTCTTTTTAAAAAAAAATAACTTATATCTATTTATGTGACCACACATGTTATTTACCATGTGGATGCATGGAAATACACTAAAAAATAGAATATTGCATGTATTCTTGAGGATACTATGAGAATAGACCCCATAACTAAAGAGAGAATATATCTATAAAATAATCCCGATAGTGTAACTATCCCTCCCCTTCAAAATAAATGTCCTCCCTTATAAGAGATACAAGCTTTTTCATACACCTTTATCTTCCAATGAATATGATTTTTTCAAAAATTTCATTTATTTTCAAGATATATTCAAATATTGCATTGATACATTTGTATGTTATTCTTCTAAATAGTATTAACTACGCCTAGTTTAATAAAAAGAGGGTTGCATGCAACATGGAGATATGGAATGGGTTGGTATGATAGGATATCATGTTATTAATGAAGGTAGTATTTTATGTGTTAGAATTAATCAAATTATTGACATTTTATATGAATCTGATGCATGGATTTCCAGAGGTCATAACTTTTGACTCGAGAGTTCAATTGACCTGAGATTTCACATAGAGGAGTATCTCAAAAAGTTGAGTCCAACCACCAAAATCAATTGAACTTGTTTGATTGAAGTACACCTCGACATTTATTTAGGGTTGTTTTCAACCGAAATGACATTTTCATGTTTTTCCAACAATTTCCAAGTTTGGGTTCTTTTATTTTATCAATTTTTCATGTAATTAGATTTTGTAAGTTCACAACTAGTCTTGCTTTAATTAGACTCAATTAATTATCAAGTTCCATAGCCAAGTGAGTAAGCATGTAATAATACTAAAAATAGATAGATTTTTAGGAAGAATTTTGACTGGTTAAGGATTTTTTCAGTTGGAGAAGACAAGAATGTAATGAGAAATGAAGCAGAGTTAATTGAAATAATTTGAGTGATTATATTTATGTTTGAATAAAATTCATTAATGAAATCCATATTATGAATATGGTTGCATCAAAAGCATTACTACATAATGAACCTATTTTTATACTGTGAGAAAAAAAAAGATAGAAAGGAATAGATAAAAAAATGATTAGATGATAATTTTTACATTGTAATCAACAAAAGTAATTAATTTATAATATATGAAATATTATATTATTATATTAATGTCATGCACCATGTTCACAAGTAATGTTTGAACCTTTCCCTAAATAGGTTTAGAGAGATCCTTATATTCCTTAGATGAGAAACATGTAAGAAATAATATGATGACATTAAGTGAAAATACAAATGCACTTATGGTCTAGTTGTGTGTGAAATGAAATGAAATTTATTCAATAATAGAAACACATAGTGAGTGGCATATCATAGTCACAATGAATTGGAAGTCCGTGAAGGTATAATTTATTGAATAGATTGATGCAAAAAATTAAGCTCAAGTGATAAGAGGTAACTTGCAAGTATAAAATTAGAAAAGTGGTACCATTAAGGGTTATATGATTGTTTATGAGTCATTTTTATTCCATTGAGATATGTTTCACTAGAATGTTGTGTGTGTGGAGGGATGACTAGAGTTGCACAACTAGTACAAGAGGTACTACAACAACTATAAGATTAGAAAAGAGGTGTCATATAGAATTGTATGATTATCCACATGAGTTCCTTTTATTTCATGAACATATATTCTACTACAATGTTATGTAGGTGAAGTAATAACCCGAGCTACATAACTAGTATGTTTCATGAAAGTACCATATGGAACATCACATGGTAAAATAAATTAGGAATTGTCTAGATAGGAACAGTGTGTTCCCATTAAGGGAATAGTAATTAACATAACTAACCAAGCATACACATTGTGAAGCTAGAAACTTTATAATTTTTCATTAGTCTATTTGAATTTTGGTGGTTATAATTATATTTTTCATTAATGATAATAGGAAAAAGAATACCACTTTCGTAGCTCAATCAATCAACATTGGGAGAATACTCCCATTCTATCAACTTATGCTTATTCCCAACTTGTGCAAAATGGGAGCTTCTGAATTGGGTATGGACATCCACCAAAGAATGTAAAAGTCCATATTGTGGAGTTTTATGTGGGAAATTTGTGTTTATGTCTATATGTACTGGTCTCCTAGCTATCTAATGCCTTTTTATGTCAATTTCAAGGTTTCCAAAATATGATTTTTTTTAATTGTTAAATATTTACATTTAGTACATTAGTTTTTGGAAGTGTTAATTTGGAGATCTTTATAGTGTATATATTCTAAATTGTTAAATGTTTATATTTAATAATAGAATTTTGAGGGTTTAAAACTTTAGTGTGTGCTATTTATGTGAAACATGATTCAAATTTTTTAAAAATGGATTTCATAGTTTTAGGCTCTATTTTGTTAAAATTGATTAAATATTATCTTTAAAACATATGGTTATAGTAGTATAGAAGAGAAAAAGTATTAGTAAAAAAACTATAAAAATAATGAAAACATAAACATTTTCCTTGACTAACATGGTAATTAGGGATAAATAATAATTTTATAAAAGGAAAGGGAGTTTTTTTAGTTTCTCAACAAACAACCCTCAAATTTAATTGAAAATGTAAATATTTAAATCTTTTAGCATAAACTAAAAAACATATGAATTTAAAACTAATAGAGTTAAGCTTATCAAATTAAACTAACTAGAAAATAATTTATTACTTTTCAAATTAAAAATATATATTGCAATCTTAGGACATGCACTTTTGGCTGAACTCCTATTATGATAAGCATTGTCTACAAATAAAATTTTGGCTCAATTTCGTAGGGGATCTTGAGCTTAAAGGGGGCCATCTAATGGTGGGTGTCCTTATTAATTTTGTTTTCATTAATACATGATTTAATATGGGAAAAGGTGGGATTTACACCTAGGATGGGGCTACTCAAGGATTGACAAGGGGTTAAAACAATGTGAAATTAAATGCAGGGTTAGGACATGGAATGGGTGCAAAATAAATAAATAAAACAAAAACACATAAGAACTCTAAAAAATTATAAGGAATCAACACAAGAAATGAGATGTGGATCATTAGGCATGACATAGGCCAGGAGAAAAAGGTTAAAACAATACAAGACAGACACATGGTTTAGGGGTTAAAATGGACACAATTGCAATAAGGAAGTTCTTAGACATGCAAATTCTATTATTACAAATAGCTAATTAGGGATAAAAATAAAGCAATAAAACATGTAACTTATTAATGTCCATACTAATAAACAAATGCAAGATAAAATTTTGGGCTTAATTGCATCATACCTATTGGATAGAAGAGTGTTATTTATTATTTAACTAGAATAAGATATATCTATATCTATTTTTTACCAAAAATGAGATAATATATCTTTGTCTCTATCCTACAACATATATTTTATGGTATTATTTTACTACTATTAGAGATAGAGGAAGACCTAGATTAGAGAAAAATGTACCAAATTATAGAGAAATTATAGCTTGTGCAAATGAATCTTAACTTCAGATAGGCAAGTTATTTGTCCTAACACACATTAACTATTTCATATATGCCCAATTAAATTATTCTTCTATATTACATTTAAATTTAGAAGTAAAAACGTGGACACATATAGTAAAAGGTGTACTACCTTAGAGTTTTCTCTTTTTTGGAGGATTTACATTACGACAATTAATCATAAATTTGAATCTTGTTCACAAATATAGATCTTAGTCATAATATTTATGACATAGTGTCCATGAAGAAAAATGATAATTTGACATATATTAAAGGAGACCTTATTAGTATATAGATAATTGAGATTTTAATTTAGTCTAGACAAAAACAAGGCACCAAGATGCTTTTTAACATTGTTCAAAAACAATATTATAAAATTTGAACAAGGAGAGCCTTAGAAAATTAGAATGTATTGTATGAATATCTATTTAACTAGTAGAACTAGTAGCAATTGGAAAATTTGAGTAAATAATTCTTCCAATGAAAATAATACTTTCATAACACCAAATATTCTAGTGAAATGCATAAAGAATTAAAATTTACATACCAAACATTTGATAAAGTTTTTTAAACAAATAGGATAACCTAATTTATAAAGAACCTAAATGTTTACACAAATATAAACAACACTCCAATGCACACATTGGATTTAAACAACTCCCAAATACATATATCAAAATTTAAATGTACCAAATGATAACACTAACTTCAAACAATACTCAATTGCACTTGTAAGATTCAACATATAAAACTCTTTAAAAATCCAAATTGATATAAAATTGATAAATTTTTAATAAAAATAGTTGCATTTTATCTCAACTCTATTAAAAATTTCCATGATCTAAAGAAATCCCTAAACCTTGCATAAGGCTTAAACCTAAAAAGCTCTAAATTTATAGTTGGGCCAAGAATTGATTCTAGAAATTCATTTAGTAGAACAATTTATCTTTTAAAGAACGTCATGCCTTGCATTGTCAAGAAGAAAAAGACTACACAACCCTAATCATAATGAACCATATGCCTCAAATATGTTCGACCTCTATTTCACTTGTTAAAGTAAATTCATATATTTTCTTTTGCATTCTAGACTTGAGAAAAAATCATGAAGCGAGTTGTCTACAATCATAAATTCTTCTAAACTATGAGAAGTGAATCTTGTTAAAATAATTAGATTTAGAAAATTATTTAAGAAATCATTTACATTTTTAGTGATGACAAGATCTTGTAAATAAATTTCTCTACATTCTTATCATAAAACATTTTGACCAACCTATTATTTGTATCTTTCAGATAGTCAATCTATTTATCAAGGGATAGTTGCCCAATTTACAATTCAATGAAAAATTAATCAAAATATAGCTAAACCATAAGGAAAAATAAAGTTGCTCCTTTGATTATAAAAAAAATAATATACTGAAATTATTTTGGCCATTGATTTTAAATTTCATGAAATCCAAACAATATAAACATACCATGTATTTTAGTCAATAATATGTGGTGTGAACTCTTTTTGACCTATAATAAAATCCATTCGTCAACTTCACGTGCAAACGTACTAATAATAATACAAAATTTATTCTATAGAAGAAATGATTATAAAAAAAATAAAATTATTGTTTCTCCGTTGAGTTGGATTTTGAGAAGATTTTCGAACTTCTAGATGATGGCAAGTTTGATTTGAACTCGATTTTATGTATGTTTTCCTTAAGTAGTAATTACAACTTTTTTTTTCCTTGCTAATTTTAGCATGTTTAATATAAAAAAAATAGAAATTAATTAAAATGAGTTATCTAGTCAAGTGGTCTCAGTTTATTGGTGATAATGTTTGGATTTAAAAATAATTGAGAATTAATTATTGACATTGTCATTGTAAGGTATAAAATTAGATTTAAGTCTTAGATAAATTTGGTGAAATGAAAAACCTTGAATCTTAAGCTCTAAGTTGAAGGAGGTTGATGATGTATGCATCCAATGCCATCTATGAATTAAAAACTGTGTAAAGGTCTAACCACATAATGAATGGGGCAGAGTTTGAGTCTCTAGAAAATTTGACATAATAGGCATCCCTTCATGCTTAACATTAAAATGAAGGACGTTGATGACCCATACACTCAATATAATTTTTCTTTATTAGGATGTTTATTATCCCAACTGAAAAATTGTCTAATTTGTTTAATTTATTACAAAAGTGCTACCTATATTTGTGTACATAAATGTAAGAGAAGAAAAAGATGGCCATCTTTATGAAAATGCTCATAATAACTTAGCTATTTTTATTTGTTTATTTTTATACATTGAACTTACATATAATGACAATAATAGATCATATCTGCACAACACCTAATATAACAATAAATTACCAAATTTAAATATCTAAACACTTGAAAGCAAAGACGAGGGAACAAAATCCCTAATTATAACCTTGCTAGTTTTGATAAAAATATATAATGGATAATCTTTTGTTAAGGTTTTATAGTCATGTAAAGGAAAATAACCTTTCTTAAAATTAATCTAGGCTAATCAAATCAAATGTATGCATCTCAACATTTAAATTAATTTAGATTAAATACTTTGATAGTTGGAGGAGTGGATAACTGAGAATTAAATGTTAACCTAGGAAAGTAAATGTGAAGGATAAAGGTACTTAGCTCTAGAATTGATGTGTGTGAATACAATAGATGATCTAGACATGTCTTTTTCCTTAGATTCTACACAAGACTATGAATTTATCTCAGTTGAATTTGTAGATTATATCTTGTTGTGTGTGCACTTATGCTCTCTAGTTAATTGGATTCTCCTTATCATTGGTCATCAAGGACTAGTGGTATTTAAAGATATCTTAAAGAAGTTGTTCAATCACCAAGGTTAAGTTCTCCTAGGTCAACCCACGAGAGAGTGGCTTTATGATTATGCTAAATATTGACAGATAGTAGGTAAGCATGCAAATATCCTAGATGATAATTTTAAAGTAACTATTGTTCCTTTTAGTGCACCAATTGAAGTCTTCCTCCTAAATTATCTAGGAAATTTCAAACAATTATAGGATGATCAATTAATATTTAAATGAATATCTTGAAATACTATGATGCATAGCAATTAATAATGAAAAATGTGTACCAAGTAAGTTCATTGTTGGAGTGAAATGGGTGAAAGTTGGTAAAATTTGGGAGTCATCCTTGTGAGCACACGATCAATCCTACACTCAAAGGATTAACCTTAGATAAATGAATGATAAACCTAATGTGAGGAATGAATGCTTGTACATGTGTGAGTGCAATAAATGTAAAACATGTATAGAAAATTATATAGAAATGGATAAGGTGTGATTAAATAATTAAGAATGTGTAAATGAAAATAAATGAAAGACCAAAGAATAAAACATATTCACACAAAATTAAATCATTTATTGATAGATAATTAAATTAAATCACTCTCAAAATAAACAAAAAACTAAATAAGAATTAACATGAATATAAAAAATTCTTTGTTATTTATGAACTTGAAAATAGACACAACCATTAGAATTCTCTTCATGCAAGTTTGACCATATAATGTGGGCATAATTATGTGTCATTTCATAAGAATAAGGAGGTCAAGATATTCTTCCACCATATTTCAAAATTATGAAACCAAACTTTGGAATACATCCTTATGATATGTATAATATCAAGGGAGCATAAAAAATATGTTATATAAATTTTTATAATTATTTTATTTTAGTGGGTTATGCTTTGAAGTGCACACCGACTTAAAAAAAATGTTTCCATGAAATATTTTCCATGTGAAGTCTAGACTTGTTTGGCCATAGTGCAAGCATTGTGAAAATCAAGAAAATGCCTAACAAGAAATTATAATATATATTGTACATAAATGGTCATCCTAGCATGGATATGAAGCTTTGTAATAACAAGAGTTGTCATGTGGCTCTAGTAATTTCCAAGGGTTTTAAGGATAGTAAAATTTGGAAACATATTTTTGTGAGAATGCTAGCAAAGATACAATCTAGTTTTAAACCTTCCAATTGCATTTACATGAAATCAAGATTTACAAAATAAAATTTTATGTGTAGAAAATAATGGATGGCACTAGGAGGACAATGTACTCTAACTTAACTCACAACAACTAATAAAGATAAATAAATTGATATTTAAATGTAAATTTCTAGAATTCATGCACTTGTACTCATTATTGCATTCAAGACACTAATTAAAATATATTCAAAACATAAGGGAAATGGGTACTAGCATACAAAATTTAATACAAATGAACCAAGAATTGGCTATTGCCCAAATTTCTAAAGGGTTAATTTTATGTGGTTAATTACCCATTAGGAATCTTTGTGCTCTCAAAGGTCTAGAAGAATCAAAAGAATTATGATAGAGTAAATTGGTGAATTAACAAAATTAATTATTGAATTAACTACTAATTAGTTTGGTTAACTTCTACTAAGTCAACTACTAAATCCACCACTACCTAATCAATGACTTCATAAAAAACATGACCAACTGATCAAAAGTAGGATTAGAAGGAAGATCATTTGGATCAAAAAAGAAAAAAGGTTCCATGACCTATATAGTCTACCAATAATAACCCATATAAATATTTGATCCATCAATGAATTAAGAAATTGCCCCTATCTTCTCCCCGCTATTCTCATTAATTACTTCTTTTTTTATTGGTGAGGCCCAATCTAAATAAACATGAATTCTAATTAAAACTAATGTTGTTATCTCTAGCTTTGAATCCCATAGATATGGGCTTGGAACTATTGATTCTCATTCCATAACCTTTTCTCCAAATCACTCATTTTTCTCAATACATCTCTACTTTTTTAGGTTTTTCAACCAAATCCACATTTGGATTTAAAAGTGATTAGTCTAATACTATATCAAAATAGTTAGCTAGATTTGGCTTTAGGTGTAGTTATCTTTCTAGCTATGTCTTTGGACCTTTCGTTCGTTTATGATGTTAGAACCGATTTCAATCTTGAGATAGAAATGAACCTACTCTATTATCTTTAACTCTTTCCTCTACTTTTGAATATAATTCTCCTAGATCAAGGGATAGATTAGCCCATGCATTAATCTCAAATTATTGTTTCATTATTGGTATAATTTAATTTTTTATTTGTGCACCTTACTTTTTTATTAGTGCATTTAAATCTCTATAAGAATCAATACCTAAAATTGACCATGAGACTAAAATTGTTGCTTGTTTACTTGGAATAGGGTAAATTTCTATTGGTTTTGGATCTCAATTGGAAAGTAAAACCACTAAAGGAGCAACTTGGTCAACTTTAATTGCTTATATTTACACCCTTGCTACTATAACATGTACTTTATCTTAGTTGGAATTATATGCTAATTTCCCTACATTCACTACTAGCTCCATTGTTTATCCAAGGTGAACTAGTGGAAGAGATGGTAGAATGTGTTATTTATACGATTCACTATGAGAGGGAATTTATTACCATAAATAACACAAATAAAATTTTACGACCCTTAAGATTCTCTATAACACATTTTTAGGTATAAACTCTATATGAAATTTGATTTCATAGATATAGATCACACCCATATGGTGGTAGTAGTAGTTGGATAGCTAGTTGGGAAATGTAATAGCTTGTGCATTTGTTTATTGTGTTTCATTATAAATGTAGTGTAGGAAAATGTAACCCTTTACATTTTCTCACTTGTTTTGGCCCTCCTAGTTAAATTGGACTTAATAATGCCTTAATTTAGTGTTGTTAAATGTACCCCTTTACATTTACACACTTATTTGGGGCCTCTTAATTAATTGAGCTTAATTAGGCCTTAATTAGTCCTTTAATTCATTTACAAGCCTATTTAATTATATTTTTTGAAGGGGAAACCTGATAATAATTATTGCCTAAACATAACACCTTACATTGAGCAATGTGTGTTCCAGGTTTATGGACCTAGGACCCATTCACCCATGGGCGAATGAGTCCTCCCTAAATCATAGGACCTAAATTTAAATTTTATTTTTGGTAGTATTTTAATGTTTTCAAATCCATAATTTTCAATTTTGTCTTGTGATATTTGAATTTTGGGAAATTAAGGATACATACCTATAAATACAAGGTTATTTCACTAAGTTTCACCTATCATTTTTCAATATCTAAATGAGCATTTGAAGAGAAATTAAGGGAATTCAATAGCAGATATATCAAATATTTATTGCAACATTCAAGATCCATTCATCATATCAAAGTCTTCTTGCATCATGCATGTTTTTGGAGCTAACATTGTGGTGTAGGTTTCATGATCAAATCAAGCATTCAAAGTATCATTTTCAAGCAAGATTCAAGTGTCAAGATCTACATTCAATTCAGCCATTTCATGCAAGTTGTAGACCTCCTAAGATCTCCATTATCAAAAATTCATTTAAGGATTTTTTGAGCGTAACATAGCTTTGTTCGTTCTTCATTCCCTTTTTCATGTTTCATTTCAATTCAAGGTTTGATTACCAAAATAGGGTTTGACCAGGGCAAACCCCTATCCACCTAAAACAAACATTTTTTCTCTCTTGTATGTGTGATTGCAGATTTAGATTGAAGACCTTTTAAAGTGCAAGATTTACAAAGTTGTCAAAGTTGCAAAATTTCTCAAAATTATCGTCATCTCTTAGAAACTAAGACCTGAAGTCATTTCCGACATTCCAACTGTGAAACTTGGGAAAATTGGAAGATTCAAATTTGCATCAGAGGCTCCTAAAAGTTACAAAAAAACATTTCACTTGGACCCATACATCCATGGGCAAATGAATCTCATATCAACTTATGAAAAACACTTTTAGTGACTAGTACACATGTTTCTACCCTTCTCAGATTTGCAATTTGTTTTCTGGTTCTACAAATATTGAGTTTAATATTGTTGTTTCAAGTGTTAGATTGCATTTTGGTGTTGATTTTCTATTTTCTATTTTTTCTCCCCAAAGTGATGTTTGACCTTGACCCCCATCCTTTAGTCACAAGGAAATCCAAAGATTCTCACTTTGACTCGATTCACCTAACGGTTGAAAATCAATTCATTTTTTGGATCTCATTTTCTAATGAAATAGAGGAAAATAGGTCTCTTATCATATTTAATCCCCTTCTTGATAACCCATACCTATTTTTCTTCATTTCATTTTAGTGAACCCGAATTTTGAGCATCATGCCTTATTGATTTGGAGTCCATTTTCAGCCCTAGATCTAGGTTTTGCATTCATTTGCATCTCATTTAGGGTTGTTTACTTGCATTAGTTTGCATCTTGTTTAAGGTTTTATGTTTGCATTTTTGCATCTTTTAAAATCTAGAAAATTCAAAAATATCAGTCATTTTGTATAGTTTTTACATAACATTGCATAATTAGTCATTTACATCTGAAAATTGAATCAAAATTGCATCTCAAATTCGGTCTTTTTTCTTGTCATTTAGCACAATTTTTCACTTGCATTTAGACCACATTTTACAAAAATATGAAATTGTAACTCACTATCTGAAACCAGAATTTGAAAACCATATAAATCATCTTTGAAACTTGCAAATTAATTTTTAAAAATCTTGAAGTGAGACCCATTATCCCATGGGTGAATGAGTCCCTAATCAAGGATTTTTATGAAATTCTGAGCATTAAAATCACCGTTTCTACATACTCTGTTTTTGTATTCAATCCGCTGTTTCATTTTTTTGAATATTTGTTATCTGAAATTGTTAATATTAAGAATAATTTATCAAATTTAGTGCATTGTTTGAATTCAATATTGCATCTAAAAGACATCATTTTTAGGTTTTTGTATAGCATAATTAGAAAGTTATCTTGTTTTGATCTAAAAATTATAAAATGTTTACATCCTTCGTTTACAAGTTTGCCAAGAAAAAGTTCAATAACAAGAATGATGGTCATTATTCCAAAAAATATCCTAGCTATGAGAGTCTCTTAGTGCAAGAGGATGAAATCATTAACACCACCTTGACTAGTTTTCATTCATATCCCACTTGTGAGAATTTTTTAATGCAAGAAAAAATAACTATGGATAATATTGACAATCATAAAGATTCTTCTCACAACACTCCTCTCCATTGTGATGAAAGTGTTGTGGTTTTAGAAAAACTAAACATTGAATGTCATGAGAATTCTATCTACAACTCTTCTGAAGACATCTTAGCTCAAGAGGATGAGATCATAGATACATTTATTAACATTACTTTTCCCAACCTTCAATCATCCTTAAACACCCCTTTCACTTGTGGAAGTAATGTGACAAAACAAGATATAATCATTGATAACCCTATATCCCCTAACACATTCCTCCCTTGTAAAGGAAAGGAGTTGATGTTAGAAGATGAAATTGATGACCATCAAGACAACCCTATTTCTCTTTCAACTTATAATCAATCAATTATCAATCCAAAGAAGAAAGTGCACAAGCGTTACAAATTTAAGAAACAAAAGAAGCATGATCCTCTTGCATACTTAGGTGGCCTATTAAAGATATCCAAGACTGAGAATGATTTTTACACCCTTTAACATTGGGGATTAATTAAGCTACCTCCTAAACTTGAAAAATTAACATAAAGCAAAGTGATCAAAATGGACCATATTGTGCATATCATGGAATATTTGGACATCATACCAATGATTGACGTGATTTACAAGAACTATTAAGAAAATTTGAAAATAAACCAACTTGACTAAAATTACATGAATTTTTCTCCTTGCCATGTGATAGTTGTAGGATCATAGCATACTCACTATTACATGTTTTACATTTATTACAAATCATTTTATATCTTGCAATAAAATCATTCTCACCACTTATCTTAGCTCATCCTTGTCCTACACTTAGTGGGGTAAAGGAGGTAGATAGAATTGTCCTAGTGTGGTACTTGATGTTGTCCCTTTGGCTAGTTGTTTGCCTTTCGTATACGATTAACAAGATTGGGATGCAGACACTTGCTATAGGTTGAATTGCATGTGCCTTTCTAGTATGCTATTTGTTTTCTTTTTCATGATTTTCATGATTGCATGTGTGTAATGTGATCCCCCATATCGTTCTATTTGATGTATCTTCATGTTCATTCCTCTATTTTTAACTTCATTCTTCTATGTGTTGTAAAACCTTTTATCCTTTCTTTTGTCTTATGTTTTCCTTTTGGGGATGATGCAAGGTGTTGAGACATTAAGGTATCTTCCATTTTGACCCAAAAGGATTTTCTTTGTTTTCACTCTCTATACATGTCATTCTTCCCATTCCATGAGTTATTTGGGTAATGATGACATTTCCAAGCTCTATAATATCAATATAGCAAAGACATACGTTGACCCCAAATCCATGGATCCCTTACGTGATTTTGGGATTTCATTTTGGGGGCAACCCCTTCCTTTTTCATGACATAGCCTCATTTGGAAACATATGACTTGGCATAGGTCTTTCCAAAAAATCTCTCATGTCCTCTTTATTGTTAGTATTTATCATTTTCTACTTCAAATTAATTGCTCACAATGTGGTGTTCAATAATTTCTTTAAAGTGGGGCCATACATAAAAATTATCATTTTGAAGATCTTGGACTATATTCTTATGTTTCATTGTGATATATTCTTACTTCTTGTGATGTGTCTTCTTCTTTGTGGTGTCGTTGGGTTTGATGTCCTCCAAGAGTGTGACCTTTCTTGGCATGCAACTTTCCTCTTAGTGGTGATGCTACGCATTGTATTCCCTAAGTTGCAAATCTTTTATCCTAGACTTTTCCTCTATCGGAGAAATTAGGCATGATGTTCCCTAAGAGGAGACCTTATATGAACTAAGAAAAGTCCCTTTTAACATGTCTTATCCTATTTTCATTTTGTTCATAAGTGTTTGGAATAACGTAACTTGCTAACCTTATGAAGCTCGAAGTTACAACCCTTTTTCATGACCATCAAGTATAACACATTTTTCTTGCCTATGGTGCCTTGTTTGTTCATAAGTTTTTATCATAGCACAACTTGCTAAGCCTTATGGAGCTCAAATTTCATATTGTGTGATGTCTTATGAAAGTTATCAGAGGTATAACTTTGGTATGGTATGGGAGCCTAATAAGATTCTCTCATTTTCCACCCTTGGGGGCTCACCTAGTGGACAACAGATTTCACTAGCCTGTGTGAGCATGCATTGTTGTTTGCATAGTGGACAACGAGTTCCACTTGTAAACATTTTTGGATAAAAAGTTGAGGCATGTTCCACATTGCGTTGGACAATCGACTGTTGAGGCTTGATTCACCCCTTTTCTTTTTCTTTAAGTCTTTGACATTATATGATTGAGTATCTTGTCATTGTTGCATACATATATATGTTAAACATAGGCATGTGTCTCCTTGTGCCTTTAATGGTTATGGAATGAGATCTTAGATCTTGGGGGATTGACCACCTTCCTTGATCTTTTTTGTCTTAACCTTCCAACAATTGTACAATTAGACCTCTCTTGATTGTCTACTTTAGTGTGAGTTTGACGTAGGTTCATCCCCTCACTAAAGTGGAGACTAAATGTAGTGTAGAAAAATGTAATCCATTACATTTTCTCACTTGTTTGGGCCCTATTAGTTAAATTAGACTTAATAATGCCTTAATTTAGTGTTGTTAAATGTATCCCTTTACATTTACACACTTATTTAGGTCCTCTTAATTAATTGAGATTAATTAGGACTTAATTAACCCTTTAATTCATTTACAAGCCTATTTAATTACATTTTTTGAAGGGGAAACCCAACAATAATTAATTTTCCTAAACATAACACCTTACATTGAGCAATGTGTGTTCCAGGTTTATGGACTTGGAACCCATTTTCCCATGGGCGAATGGGTCCTCCCTAATCCTTAGGGCCTAAATTTAAATTATGTTTTTGGTGGTATTTTAATGTTTTCAAATCCCTAATTCAATGTCAACTTGTGATATTTGAAATTTGGGAAATTAAGGATACATACCTATAAATACAAAGTTATTTCACTAAGTTTCACCTAGCATTTTTCAATATCTAAAAGAGAATTTCAAGAGAAATTAAGGGAATTCAAGAGCAGATATATCAGAGATTTATTGTAGCATTCAAGATCCATTCATCATATTAAAGTCTTCTTGCATCATGAATGTTTTTGGAGCTAACATTGTGATGTAGGTTTCATGATCAAATCAAGCATTCAAATTATCATTTTCAAGCAAGATTCAAGTGTCAAGATCTACATTCAATTCAACCATTTAATGTAAGTTTCAAACCTTCTAAGATATACATTATCAAGATTTCATTGAAGGGTTTGTTACATTTCAATTCAATTCAAGGTTTGATTACCAAAATAGGGTTTGACCAAGGAAAACCCCTATCCACCCAAAACAAACATTTTTTTCTCTCTTGTATGTGTGATTTCAGATTTAGGTTGAAGACCTTTTAAAGTGAAAGATTTACAAAGTTTTCAAAGTTGCAAAAGTTCTCAAAATTATCGTCATCTCACCGAAACTAAGATCCCAAAGTCATTTCTGACATTCTGACTGTGAAACCTGGGAAAATTTGAAGATTCAAATCTGCATCCGAGGCTCCTAAAAGTTATAGAAAAATCATGTTCTTGGACCCATTCGGCCATGGGTGAATGAGTCTTAGATTAGATTCTAAAAAGAACTTTTGGTGATTGGTACACATGTTTATGCCCTTCTCAGATCTACAATCTATTTTCTGGTTCTACAAATATTGAGTTTAATATTATTGTTTCAAGTGTTAGATTGCATTTTGGTTTTGATTTTCTATTTTTAGTTTTTCTCCCCAAAGTGATGTTTGACCTTGACCCCCATCATTCACTCATAAGGAAATCCGAATATTCTCACTTTGACTTGATTCACCTAAGGGTTGATAATCAATTCATTATGTGGATCTCATTTCCTAATGAAATAGAGGAAGATAGGTCCCTTATCATATTTAACCCCCTTCTTGATAACCCATACCTATTTATCTTCGTTTCACTAAATAAAGAAACATGTTGGAAGGATGAGTGCTTTAGGTAGTAAAAATCTAAAATAGGAGAGGATGTGCACAAACTTAGTTATTTTTACTTATATCTCATCTTCCCTAATCAACATCTATAAAGTTGATGAGGGTGCTAACCTGAGACACATAAAATCACACACACAACTAGAGAATATTATTATCATTCTGAATATGAAAATATTACATGCATAGGATCTCAAATCCTCGAGTTCTGCAATACATATAAATTACAGAAACTACAAAAAATCCCCTTTTCTCACTATGCGCTCTTTTCCCAAAAACCTACCCAAAAATTAGAAAATAGCCCATAAATAGCCCCTTTCCAGATTGGAGCCAAAAACAACATTCGAATTATGATTTTTGGCAGTTTGGTGCCGAAAATTACAATTTGAAATTCAAAAATTGAGTCCAAATTCGAAAATTGGCAATTTTCCAAAAATTGACCAACTTCCGGAAGTCGTAACTTTTGATCTGGGACTCTGTTTTCTGAATCGTTTGAACTGTTGGAAAGGTCTCAAAGTGAAGAACACGTTAAGAAATCGCTCTGATGGATCCAATGATTTTTGAGCTCGTACGAGACCGTTTAGTGCCTCAAACAAGGCTTAGAAAATTTTTCAGGGCAAAAAGCGGAAACTGAAACTTGAATAACTTTCAAACCAGGAATGATCTTGACTTGATTATTTCTCCAAATCGCTTATTTTTCTTTCTTGAAGCTTCCCTAAAATTTTTACCTCATCACACCTTCAAATTCACACCTGCTAAAAATACCAGTTGAGCAAAAAAAGTAGAAAAGCAGAAAAGCAGTTCTGAAAGTTAGGAATTCTTATTCGACGAAAAGGGTATCCAAAAATGAAAAAACATATACGAAAAGCTAAATGAAAGTAAAGATATTTTTGGGTGATGTAGGATTTCCCTTACATCACTGGATGATCCTGCATCAAAATTATACTAAATGATCATTAGAATAAAGAGTGTCAACTATATAACCACATATTGCTAGTACACATTTAACCACTCTTGCTTCTATATAAATGATTGTGCCATTTGTTGATATGTACATGTATTAAGATACTCCCTAGCCTATACCCCATCCCTATACACATATCCCTGCATATTCACCCCCCACCTTCTTATATATACACAATCTAATATATTTTCTTAGGCCTTGCATTTATTAAAATTATCCATATATATACAATATAGTAGTTATCCACCTACATTTGACTATTTTTCTAGATAGGTTCATTTTCTAGAGTTGTGGGGTTGACCTTGTGGTCACAAACTTGAACTCTTCCTTTTAATTTTTTAAAATTCAAATAATACCAATTATCACCCTTTAGTTGACCAAGTACACATTTCCCAAAATTTAATTTTATGATCTATTTTATAATTTAACATTCATTACCATTCATTTATCATCAAAGAATATCCTCAAGTATCTTATCTCATGCTCTCTTCTTTGAGAATTCTAAGAAATATCATTTTCATCTAGAGTAGAAAACATTTTAATTGATGTGTTAAAATGAATCTAGATATGCATTAAGTATTATGAGCATATATGACTTACTAAAGATTGTTGACTTTGATTATTTACACACATTTCTATAGATTGACCTAGGAGAACATGTCCTCTGATGACACAACTCTTCCAAGGTATTTCTAAAAACTATCAATTTTTATATATCAAAAAGATGCAAGAAGAAGAAGGAGAAGAAACAAATCACACAAAATAAGAAGAAAAAGAGTATAAACTATCAAGCCATTTTTTAGGCATGAGACATTTCTATATCTAAGGATTTTAACTAGATCTATGTCCTTATCCCTTTAGAACATAGAAAAAATATTTCAAACTACTTTGAAGTGAGTCATAGATTGCCACCATCCACCCTAGATCTTGAAGCACTACAAATTTCAAAATTTTCAACAAAGGTAATCATTCATTGAACATGGATCCAAGTACCATTATTTATTATATTTATTTTCTATATTTTGTATTCATTGTTTCAAAATTTATTAGCCCTTAGATATTACCATTAAATTAATCTAGGTTACATCTCTTATGTGTATTCATGCTATCAAATTAATCTAGAATGCACTTAGGGAAATATATATTTTTTCTCTAGGAAGATAAATTCCACAATTATCCTTGTCAAGCTATTTTCATAAATATATTAATAATGTAAATAAACCAAAACTTATCAAATTCATTCCACCATGTAAATCACTCTAAATAATACAATCATTTTAATTTCACTTTCAAATGTATTTTCCAAATAATTAATCCATAAAACTAATTTATTATCCTTGATAAATTATTATCTCAAAAGTTCTTCACAAAATCTAATATCCTTTAAGTGTTTTTTAGTCAACTTATGTGTAGGAGAAAATTAGAGTATTATATGGCAAAACCAAATAGTTAGATATAGTATTTTAGCATCTATCTATCCTTTGATAAGTACAACCTACTAAATGACATGTTGAAGAAATAGATATCACGTGAAAAATGAGAGATTTGACAATATAAATTATGTAGGGAATGCATTGCAATGGGAAAAGATATTTATATAGAATATGTCTCACTATAGAAAAATAATTAGAAGGGAAAATTCCCTAAAAATAAAGGTAAATATCCAAGGGAAGAGTCTCTTTCAATGATGTAAGTACCTCCAAAGTGTGACTAGAAGAAGAATAAACAATGAAGCACAAGTTTACATCATCTTAAGCAATAAGAGATGATAGCAATGTATCGATAGATCATAATATGATAACATGAAGAAGCACACGTAGTTAATGATCTAACAATATATACATGTGGAAATGAAATATAGTTATTAAAGTCCCTATATTTATGAAAGAACATAAGAAATAATATTTTAATAAAATAAATATATAAAAAGGGATCAATATTGATATAATTTACTAAATATTCCTTATTTATTTCCCTATACACCAAAAAATATGATCACCTCATAAGTGAACACGAATTGATAAATTTTATTTGTGAAATGAAGGGAAAAGGGGGAATCATTCCAATCAATTTGGAATGATGAAATGGCCTAGGATTAAAACACCCCTCTCTCTAATTTAATTAGAAATAAAGAAAACCACAAAGGGATAGGATTGAATTTCAACCTTGAGGCACGAGTCAACCCTATTTTGGATATTTGGATCTCTGCTTTCTCATGATAGAAATGACTGAATTGCAATATTTTGGAATGATTTAAAGTGCATTAACTAAATGGATTATATGAACCAATACTTGAAATTCAAAGTTCTATGATAACACAAATGAAAATGATAATTTGCAGGCAGATTTGAGAAGGGTTTGATGGTGTGCACCTATGATAAGAAGTGGGTTTTAGGCCCTGATCTTGATTTTACATCATTCTCAGCATTTGTGAAAAATGTGTCCCATAGTTAAGCCTAACGGGACTCATACACCACTTTTGGCGTATGAGTCCCATGTGGCCCAAAATTAAATTAAATTTAAATTCTTGGTAGGATTTTATCCTCCTAGATCTGATGTCGCCCTATAGTGTTGCAATTTCAGGAAATTTGACATAAACAAGTATAAATACAAGGTTATTTCATTAATTTTCACCTAAGAATTTCAAGAGAGAATTCCTAATAGAAAGTTTATGATTACAAGAGAACTCAAGAGAATTTCTAAGGCATTCAAGGGTAGAATTATTCATCATTTGTTGCAAAAATTCAAGATCCATTATCATGTCAAGGTTATTAAGCATCAAACATGTTGTTGAGCTAGTATTGTGATGTAGCATTCAAGATCCAAGATTAAGAATTATTCTACACTTATTTCAAGATCTAGATCTACATTCTTCATGGCCACTTCATGTTAGATTGAAAATTTATAAGACATCATTCAAGGTGTCATTGTTCATGTTCCATGTTCCATGTTTCATGTCCTTATTTCATTATCTCATCATTTGGTTTAATTACCTAAAAGGGGTTTGACCAAGGAAAACCCCTATTTCCTAACAAAACAACACTTTTTCTCTCTCGTTGTGTGATTATAGGTTTATAGGTTGAAGAAAAAGTGAATTTGAAGCCCTCAAAAGTGCCAAAATGATAAAGTTACAAAAGTTGTCAAGGCTCACGAAAACTCAGATCT